>MNCI01008066.1:609805-620729 GCA_015680685.1 Gnetum montanum | reverse complement strand
ATTCCGTCTAAACCTACGTGAACCTGGAGTGTTTAGCTTAGTTGTGGGGGAGGGACACATGTCGAATAACACATAAATTTTTTGGAATTTGTCATTGCCTGAAGGACATTATCAAGGGTAATTAGCTATAACATTTAGAATAATTGTGCCAAAAATAATTGAATCCCCTTAGGTACATCGAGAAACTAAAATTGGAAACCACCTAAGTAAAAAGGATCCACTATTATAATCTTTATGGAAACATCACATGGAAATAAAATAATAAATTAATTAAGGTAAGTAGTAAGGTATAACTTAACTTCAGAAACAACCGTACTAACGCTTGGCCCCATGTGATTACAGATGGCCCCAAAACATGGACAACAGGAAGGTCCCACTCAAGGTGGAAGTAAACGATATAGGAGAGGCAAAGAGCAAGTCCTTACCAGACAACACGCACAACAGGAGGAATAATAATTTAGCATTCATCAAGAGGATCCTCCTACTGTACAGTTTGGGCAGGTAGAAGGAGGAGCTGCTGCAATGCCTAAACAGGGACAACATCTCACATTGCCCTAGGATTGTGTTCAGGCTATCCACAAAAGGTCCACATTCACTGCAGTGATTGTGGAATTAAATTTTGAATCTTTTGTAGAGTTTGCTCCTAAGGCTATTAGGGATCACCTCAAAGGGTCTCCCTTATGGCCTACCCTCTTTGAAAGTGGTGCCTGGTACCTAGGGAAGACGTACCAATTCTGGCACAATAGAGAACAAGGCACCACCGTTAATATTTGTGGTGTGACATTCGATTTCTTCACGCAGACCATTTTGGAAGTATTAAACATTCCGAATACAGGGCTCCAGGTTGCTTAGTTTTCTACCCATTCAGACCCTGATGTGCGACGAGTTTGGTTGGAAAGGGCATATGGCAGGGATAAGACATTTGGAGAGCTGATGATGGAAGAAAGGATCTATTTCAAAATTAGAATGTATCGCCTCTTCCCCATGAAGGGATTAAAAAGAATCTCAACATATGCAGAAAGAGGCTATTTAATGCTAATGGAAAAGGTTAATGCTGACCTACCTCATCTATACTTGATAGAGATCTTGAGGTAGTTCAAGGAACGAAAGACAGGGAAGATGGCGTTGCCATTCCCTTGCCTTATTAGGAAGCTATGTCAATGTGCTGGTATCAGGGGATACACTAATGATGTCCTCTAAAAAGCCCAAAATGCTTCATATGCTAGACTATTAAAGCCACCAGCTACAAGGAAAATCACTAGTGAGACGCTGAGATTAGAACAAGAAGAAGAACAAATAGTTGAACCAACTGCAACACAACTTGCAAGACCCAACCAATTTCCAAGTATGGGACCCATCCAACAACAGGAAGTAGGGCCTAGCATAGGCCAAGGTCAACTGCCACCGCTGCAAGATTACAAACCATTGATGAGCCATCTCAGGGCCATCACTGAGATGGTCAGTTGGGAAAGTCATGATGATGCAAATCTCTTTTGCATCATTAATGATGCCATACAATCCACGGTTTCTTTGGATCGCGCAAGGGGTGAAGTGTCCATCCATACAAGAGGAGGGGAGAGTATTTGGTCACAACAAATCTTGGAAAATATTGCATCTTTCCAAGTGCAATTAGAAACTGATGAAGGGGCCACAGTGGTGGTCATGCAACACCAAGATGCAGTGGGAGCTATAGAAGTGGTTGCAGATCACATTAAAGAATTGTTCAATGTACCTATTGTACCACCAGCAGATCTCACGGGAGCACGGGATGCTCAAAATTTGGTCAAAACTTCAATGACTCCTACGGAACATGAGGATGTGCTTGATCGATTACTACAAATAGGACAAATAATGACGTCTCTGTTTGACATCCCTCAAGATGTTACAAAAATTCAATCAGACCTCATTTTTATTAAGGGGAAGTTAGTCTTAACAGAAGTGAGGGCCGAGCATGCTGAAGCAGAGGTGCAAAAATTACAAGAAAAGCTCATGGCCCTACAAGAAGCACAACGGGACACTTTGCAATTTGTTCTTGCAGACTAACTAGAAAATTTCAAAACTGAGCAACTAACCAAGCTACTAATGGAGAATAAAAAGATAGCTAAATAAAAAGAGAAGGCTGTTTGGGATGCCTCTACAGTGCAGGCACAAACTCATGCTTATATCAAGGCACTCAAAGCCTTACAGGAGGAGAACAAGTAGCTTGTTGCCAACAACCATTGGTTGACCTCTGTGGAGAAGCAAAAGAATGTTCTTGAAGAACATTTCCATTAGTTGCAAGAAAAGTTCATCCGAGTCAACTAAGACATGAGCCGTTTAGCTAGGGAGAATCGAACCCTCCCAATGGAGGAGGTATGTGCAATCCTTCAAAAGATAGCCATCAAAATAAGCGCATGGAAAAATGAGGCTAAACAACATGAAAGTTAAAGGAGCACTTCCAGGACCAGGTGGGGATGTACAAATAGATCCTTGAGAAAGAGATCCATATGGCCAAGGCCCACATCAATGCTATTAGTGCTCAACACACTAACTGGCGGTCCATATTGGACACATATGCATTTTCCCACCAGGTGGAAGTTAAGAACCGAGACCTACAGATCCAAGATCTTACAGAATACATGGAGTTCACAAAATTGCGATATGCCAACCTTGCCATGTTAACAATAGGGTGCCCAAGAACAGAGCTCGAGCAACAGGTAGCTACCACCTACATCAAATATGAGATAGAATTTGTAGAATGCAAGAAAATATTGCAAAAATTGGAGATTGCAAATTTTGAACTTGAGGTGGTGAAGGCAAGCTACCAAAGCCAAAAATGTATTGCAACAGATTTGGCTCAATGGCTTGTGGATTTTCAAGAGTACAGAGACAAAGCCAAAGCCTATGAGGAGGAATGACAGGTATTTGGGGCTTGGTATGTCAAGGCCAATCAAATGTTTCCGTAACTACCCTATCCATGGGAGGTGCCAACTCCATCAAACATTGAAACACTAGCATGGATGGCACAAGATCCCTAGACCGAAGAGGAGAAACTCAAGGTCATACTTCAACACCATTAAGTCCCAAGACCTGGAGCACAAGATAAGGGGAAAGCACCTATGGAGGAGCCACCGCCACCAGGAACTACATGAGTTCCACCAATTTTGTAGTTGTAGCACATTCTTTGTGTTGTATCTTAATCTTGTCTTGATTCCACACTGTGGCATAAATCCATTTTCACCATCCAATAATCCCATACTTATCCACTGTGTAATCAATGGAGCTTGTTCTCACTATAACTCAAGGACGAGTTTTCACTCAATCGTGGGGGTATGATGAGTCTCAATTTTGTCCACCACGATATCGCAGCCTATCTCCTCATCTATAAATAAGAGGTAGGTAGTTTCGATAGGGAGAGAGTCAGTTTTAGAGTTAGTTTTGATTTTCGTTTCCATTTTTTTTCTCAACCCTTTTCCTCCTAGTGCATGCCCACAGTGTGATGATTGTAATTGTACGACATCCTTTATTCGAGTGTGAGGTACTTGAACACACACATGACCAACAATAAAGATTGAGATTACTTCATCATTACAACATTCACTTAGTTTAATTATCTAATTTTTATTGTTATTTATTGCTTTTGTAGTTAACATCTCTTTACCCTAAACTCCTATTAAATGTAGAATGAGTGCAACTTGATCACGAGCATTTAAGTGTGACTACTTGGCAACCTAGTAGCATACCTAGGATCTACGCTTGGTAATCCCAGTGGTAGTCGGGCACGAAGTCCAAGATGTGTATAGATGATTAAGGAACAGATGCTCATCGCACTTAGGCTAGTTTAGATCCTCTCTCACTCTCTCTCTCTCCTAGCTTAGTTAATATTATTTCCTAGCACACTCAGGAGTAGTACTAGTGTAGAAACACATCATACACCTCACTCTGGACTAAACCATACATGACAAAGCTAATACTAGTCTAGGTGGGAAGACAACGAACTATAACCTATGAGTAACTGTCTAGATACCACAACTAGCCTGTCTACAGACTTTCTACCGGATCATGTGTGAAACACTCGTATTCGTATGGTTGAGTGTAGGGGTACCTCGCCACTCATCAGCTTCAATAGTAGTAAAATAAAGAATACAAAACTTTAACCAAACATTCTAGCAAGAAAATTATCTTCACTTATGTAGAACAATAACAACAACAACAACAACAATACCAATGACTATAATCATATAATCCTATGATTTAGTCAATAAAATTAGAATTAACTTATTGAAATGCATTTGACAACATTAAATAATTAAATGCATGCATAAAATTAAATAATTAAGCTTATGTAAATTTTTAGTTTATAACATATTTTATACTTCTCAATTGTTGAAATCTCTCCTTGTAGTGGAACAAATGTTTAAGAGAGGTAATAGGATACTCTCTAAGAATAATGAATGCATTGTCTCAAACTCCAAAAGGTTGATAGCTAAAATTCTTATAATAGATAGCCAAATCTTTTTTTCTTGGAACTTGGCACTACAAAGTTGTAATCCATAATTCTTCAAAGCATAATGAAGCAAGAATTTAACATTAGAGGCTAGGACATATATTTGATTAAAATCTACTTAAACTCATTAGGAATCAGGTTGCCGTTGGCTACAAATTTTTAGAAGCACCCTAAGAAGTATGTGACACTTGCTTGAAGAAGAAATAAAAAGTCCTTCAATAGTCTAGTGCCACAAAAAGAAGAGCTAAGCTTTTAGAGTTATTACAAATGGATGTTTTGGGTTTAATGCCCACTATTACACATGAAAGAGGTAAGTATTTTTTATGACTATTAATGATTGCTTTAAGTATGCATGGTCATATATCCCCTACTCTAAATGAAGTATTTGGGGTCTTTTAAAATTTTAAGAAATTGGTAGAAAATATGCTTGCCATAAAAAGTACAGCAATTAGAAGTGACAAAGGAGAAAGATCATCATTGAGAGCTTCAATGCTCATAAATAGGTTCTAAGAAGATCGATAGATAAGCAAAAGCCTAACTTCTTTTAGTGGCTATGGCTAGGCTTCAACCCATGTCTTTCAACTTGATAAATAACTTCCTTGCCATCACTTCAAGCAATGGTTCCTAACAAAGGGGATCAATTTGAAAATAATAATTTTGATGAAATTTGTACTTCTTATGGTATCTCTAAACAATTTACTTGTGGCTATGAGTTGCAAAGTAATGGATTGTTGAGAGGAAAAATGATGTAATTCAGAAAATGTCTAAGCATGTTTTTATCCCTAATGTCTATTGGAATGAGGCTATCTATGTGGATACTTACATCCTAAATAGGCTCATCACTTCTTCAAATGGGAGAAAACCCCTTGTGTGGCGTTATTACTTCGAAGTTTATTAGGGGGCAACTCTGACGCCATGAACGGTGCCAAGAATCCTCCAATACGAAATGTGAAAATAAATAAAAGCAATTAAAATTTTGTGGATTATGACATCTGTATTATTGAAACTGAAATGGAAATTTCCTCGAGTCCATAGACCCTCTAGATTTCTTCGACAGGTCAAAAAAAAAGAAAAAAAAAAAAAAAAAAAAACCAGTCGGAGTTTATTACCGTCTGTAATTATTAATTACATTGAATAGCTCCTCCTTCAAAATAGCTGCTCAAAATTTAAGCTTACAATCATCTACTGGAAAGCTACTCAAATGCCAAAAGCAGATATTAGAAAGCTAAACTTTATTTTCAAAATTCCATGTTTACTAGTGCAAATTCATGGTACTTCATGATATGAACAGCAGACATGAAAACTGAAACAATCACAACGCCACTACCAATGGTTTATTTGACACACAAATAACGCCTAAAATCCCAATCTCAAGGTCACTACAAAATCCTGCCTCAGCAGATATACATATTATAGATGCCTCTGCACAAAACTTATGTGTCAGCATCTTCCGGTTGAACTGCAATGCATCACACAAGACTCCAAACAGAACCCGAAATCACAAAACTCAAAACCCATGAATGCTTATGTAGGTGGAAACATTTTCTCTAGAAACACTTTCTATGAACAATGGTGGAACCACTTTCCTCAAATTCAGCTTTGGTAATCCACATCTGCAAAGTTAAAGTCGAAAGATCAAAGTTAAAGTCGAAAGATCAGATGGGAAATTAAGGAGGGGCGGGGGGAAAGAAAAAAGAATTGATTGATGGCTTGGTAATCTTAGGTACTAGAAATCTATAAAAACTCAAATCTAATCCAAACGCGTATTTGTAAGGTTCAAAATTCTATAAAACTGAAGCCCCTGCAAATAAATTTGGTCATCTTACCTGCTGGAAAGTGCTGAGAGAAGCCAGGATCGAACCTCCAATCCAGACACTGTATTTCCTTTCAGGTGGAGCAACCACCTTAATCTTCATGGACGTGGGTGCCAGAGCTGCAACTTCCTTGTTCATCCTGTCTGCAATGCCAGCGAACATGGTGGATCCCCCACTGAGCACAATGTTGCCATACAGATCCTTCCTGATGTCAACATCAGATTTCATGATGGAGTTGTAGGTGGTCTCATGGATGCCTGGAGCTTCCATTCCAATCAGACATGGCTGGAAGAGCACTTCTGGGCATCTGAATCTCTCATCACCAATGCTGATCTCTTGCCCATCAGGCAGTTCATAAGTCTTCTCCAGAGAATTGGAAGCCCTGGCTATTTCCAGCTCCTTCTCATAGTCCAGTGCCACATATCCCAACTTTTCCTTGATGTCCCTTACAATTTCCTTTTCTGCTGTGGTAGTGAAGGCATATCCCCTCTCTGTCAGGATCTTGCAGAGTGCATCTGTTAAATCCCTACCTGCAAGATCCAGTCTCTGGATTGCATGGGGAAGAGCATACCCCTCATAGATGGGAACCACATGCGTGACCCCATCTCCAGAATCCAAAACAATACCTGCACATCATAACCCAGATGCCATAAGCTAGAGTTCTGATCTAACACTAAATTCCATGAACTTTAATGAATCATTTCTCAGAGAATTCTGAATTTTCTCTCCATTAACTATAAATTGATGGGTTTCATTATTCAAAGCAAGTTGAGGAAAGCTTACAAAAACTGTGATAATCTACTTCTAAGTATTGGGAAAATTAAATTTTCTTGGTTGATTGTACTGTACTATATGTTCTTGCCCTGTTTTATACAGGCTCTAGATGCATAACAGACGAAGAGCTAAATTTACGGAGTAACAGAAAGTTATAGAAGACACATACCTGTGGTTCTTCCACTGGCATAAAGTGAAAGAACAGCTTGAATTGCAACGTACATGGCAGGGCTATTGAAGACCTCAAACATGATCTCAGTCATTTTCTCTCTGTTGGCCTTGGGATTGAGAGGAGCCTCTGTCAACAGAATGGGATGATCTTCTGGGGCAACTCTGAGTTCATTGTTGAAAGTGTGATTCCAGATTTTTTCCATGTCATCCCAGTTGGTCACAATTCCATGCTCAACTGGGTACTTGAGAGTCAGCACTCCCCTCTTAGACTGTGCCTCATCTCCCACATAGGCATCCTTCTGGCCCATGCCCACCATGATTCCGCTGTGCCTTGGCCTCCCTATCAGGCTTGGAAACACTGCTCTTGGTGCATCATCTCCTGCAAATCCAGCCTGCACAAATAAAAAACACATAACAAAGCAGACCATGCTTAATTATCCCATAAATTGATGTAACTAGATTCTTCTCATGACAGTGCCATTGATTATTGAGCAACTAGATATCTAATATCTTCATTGGAAGAACAATTTTCAGAATACTCATGAATAATGAGGGGTCGGATTTGGAAGAATGTTATTTCTTACCTTAACAGTCCCGGATCCATTGTCACAAACAATAGCCTGAACCTCCTCTCCGTCCATTTTCTTTGGCTAGTGATACGTGAGCCTGGACTGTAACATCCAAAGATAATTAAAACACTCAGATTTCAGTTTTGAATCGCTGTGTAGTTACACAAGAAAAGTACTGCAACCTACAACAATGTTCTAGGGAGCCGTGAAAGTACATACATGCCTAAGAAGAGTTAAAAATGATGCACAGCAGATCAAATCCTGGTTGGTCCTGCTGCAACACAACAATGGTTGAAGAAGAAACAGAGAGAATATGAGCTAAATCAACTCAATTTAGGTCCGTGCCTCTAGGTGAAGTGTGTGAAGGTTCTTTGACTTGGGTGTATATAAACCAGCAAAAAGAAAGCGGGGTTATGAAAAAGGAGGGGATGCCAGACTTGAGAAGAATGAAAAGAAAGATTCCTACCGAAAACTAAAGTTGTTAAGACGGTGCCAAAGCAATCAGAATTCCAGCCGGGACGGTCACCCACTGAAAAAGCTCCATTTTTAAATTGACATTCCAGTCGTTAATCTCATCATTCAAGTCAGCTGATTTATCAACTCTACCCTTGTCCATCCAAGGATTATCATCAGGCTAGTGTTTGAGTGTGAGTATATCAAATTACATGGATGAGCATTCTTCCAACTTTCATAGAGGCTATGCCAGACTCAAATGCACACTCAGCAATTTGCTGTGACCAACTAGGCTTGCTAGGGTATCTTCCATTAACAAAGTTCAAGTGAAAGTAAAAGAGAAGTTATCCTATACGGTTGAAATAAGTCAATTTTTGTGGCGCTACAGGTCTAGGAAACCTAGATATTAGTATATGTTAAATAAGGGTATCCTTGTTTGATTATGTTGCTTGCTTGGATTTTATTAATAAAATATGATTAGTAATTGCATATATTTTCATTGTTTAGATCCTTTTGGCTAAGAGGCCAACTCCTAGCTCCTTTCAAGAGAATTCTCCTTGGTCATGGTAATATAATTAATTATTGTCATAATGTTAGGCTAAGAGATGAACTTTTTCACAGGAATCATTATTTTGGCTTAAAGTTTTGCCAAGAGGCTAACTACTTTGTTACTTGGACTTTGTCTCTCGAAATAAATAATTTTTATCATAACTTTGGGCAAAGAGATGAACTTTTTCCAGAGAATTATCATTGAATAAAGTATATTGGTTTTGATTTTTATTTATTTATTTATTTATTTCTTTCTTTCTTTCTTTTGAAATCAATTCTTGGTGAATCAATTTGGGATTTTATTAATTTAAAAAATATAAAAGATAAATGCATTATGATTGTGTTTGTATTTTATAAATGCATAAATGATGATTTATGATCATAATTATGATTATAGATCAATAAAAAATAAAGTAAACATGTTACATAATATATTTTTATAGGAAAATATAGATTGTGAAAGACCATTTGGATGCTTAGTTGTTTCAATTTAAAATTCTCTTCATTAACAACTTAAATTACAAAGGTAGATGAACATAGTTAATACATTTAGCTAAAAATATTACAATAAAAATCATTTTTATTCTTAGCTTTTTGTTACTTTGCACCTAGAGAAGCTACTTTTATGAACAAGAAGGTTTCTTATAGGATTTTTCCTTCCATTTCCTTAGCATAGAGAGAAAATTTTATCTTTATAGTGACTTTAATGCTAAAATTAGGTTTGATTATATTCCTATTAATAATTAGAATCCTCAAGGCTTTCTAGAACATGAGAAAAGTGCAAAATGAGTTTGGTGCTATAAACAGGGAAAAACATTTGTTAAATTTGGGACAAAGAGTAGATCTATTGGTTCTAAATGATATCAATAAATTTCCAAAATTAGATAGCTTCACTTTTGTCAGCTCACAAGGTTGCTCCAACATTGATTTTCTTCTCTATAGCATAGAGAATATTAACATCACATGTTTTGAAGCAATAATTGAATCTTATCATTGACCTTTATACTTCACGTTATTAGCAAATACATATCATATTAGATTTTCCAAGAGGTGAAATCACTTCAAAGTAATTGCAAAAATCAAAGATAATTTTCAAAATGAAATTCAAAACATTTGAAATCCAAATATAACTATTACAAAAACTCTAATTATAACCTCCCTTAATATTTTCAAGGGTCAAAATTCAAATAGTCAACAATGGTTTGATGAAGAGTGCAGCATAGCTAGAATTTTACTAAAGACTCAGAATTCGCCCAAATTATCAAATTATATAAAAATCTAATTTAAAATAAGAAAAAGGAAATTGTCAAATAAAGACAAATTAGTTTATTACAAGTGATAAAAAAGATCCTAAATGTGTTTAGCATTCAATTGAAAGCAAGCATAGAAAAGACTATGCTTTTTCCCTCAAAGGTATTAAGATTTTTTTATTAGGCTTTGTTTCATAGTGATGAAAAAATAGAACTTCATAGCAATGATATTACACTATTCATTTCTTTTAATGACACAATGCAAGAAATAAAAAGACTAGCATCAAAAAAAGCTATTGATGTAGATAACTTATATGTGGAGATGTCTAAATGAGAAGGGCCATTGATATGTAATGCCATCTAGAAGAAGTCAAGTTTAGTTATACAAGTGGGGTTAGAAAAGGAATGGTGCATCAATAAAGTAGTTAGTCTCTAAAAAGGGAGATAATAAAGATCTAAATAATTATAGACTAATTATAATCAACAATATTGTTGCCAAGCTTTTTGGCAATATCGAGTCCCAAGAAGCGATGTCAGATATATGATATTACAAGGTATGTGCTGACCTATAAATATACCACTTGGGCACATGATTTCTATATAGTTTTGGTCATATCATAGTAGAGCTCTTGCAGTTTCTTTTCTCTAGAGTTAGAATATTTTCCAAAGTGCTCGTAGCAGGAGTCATTGAGTGTATAGATCTTTATTTGAGCACTGTTGTACCTAAGCACAACAATGTGTGCAGCAATAAAGATGAACTTTCTGATCAAACCTTGCAAGACCTTGGCTAGCTTAAATATTTTATTCATGCATTTAATGTTTTATGCAATTTCCTTTAATGTTTCCAAGTAATTAAGC
>MNCI01008066.1:558446-602742 GCA_015680685.1 Gnetum montanum | reverse complement strand
TATAGGAAGAATTTTAGGCTTTTCATGGAACATCATTAGTATAACCCAGAATCCCTACTTGTTTACATAGCTTTTTTATTAGGTAAGGAAATGTTAGTGTTAGCTTTCCTACTTTCTTCTCCTTGAACCACCTTTGAATTTCTAGGAATAGCAAATGGACAATGTTGGCATTGAATATTCCAATCAAAATTGCACTTCCTTAAGCTACATATGTTGAAATTTAATTGTTCCTATTGTTTGGAAACAAGTGATACATCCCAATATTGAAATAGATCTTTTTTTTACTGAGAGATCACTGTAATCTTTATCTTCTATGCCATAAGCCCTTTGTAATCATAGCTTCTTTACATCTATATCTAACCTTGTTGAAATTTGTGTCACATTAGCCCCTTCATTTAAGATGTTTAAGGCTTTGGGAATTGCTTCCACTAAGTAAGACACTAAGACCCCTTCTATATTTACTTTAGCATCAACTTGTTTATTTTTCCAAAATTGATAAGTTTCTCCTAAGTACCATTTGGCACTATTGAATAATGTAGGCCACAGGGAAGATGCTTAAAGTTGTGTCTTCACAACCTCTAGAGCAAACTTCATGAATGGACCAAAGTTTGGTTCCACAATGACCATGGATATGATAGACTTCACATTTATGACATGGAGGCATTCATTAGGCAATGTGAGGTGTTGTCCTTGTTTAGCTATAAGTGGTGATTTTGCCTTTGCT
Organism: Gnetum montanum; assembly: GCA_015680685.1. NCBI lineage: Eukaryota > Viridiplantae > Streptophyta > Gnetopsida > Gnetales > Gnetaceae > Gnetum > Gnetum montanum. The sequence goes on along the minus strand of MNCI01008066.1, from coordinate 602,018 downwards.
TATGCTAATGTTTAGTAGTAGGAGTTTGTTGATGGATACTAAATGATAAAGCCTCCTACTCTACATGTTTGGATTGTGGAGTTTATTCTCCTTCTTGGCCTCTTTCATGGCCTCTTGGTCTCTTATTACCTAGTTGTAAAGGTCCTTCTACTCTAGATCTCCTTGGGACCATCTACAATCATCAAGAGTTTAAGATTACCAAAGTGTTTGAATTGGTTGATAAGGGTTCATAATCCTTCTTGTACTCTTGGTTAGATTAAGATCTTATTGTTTTATATTATTTATGTTCTTTATTATAATTTCATAGTTAGAAAAATTTCAAAAAGAAACCCCCTATGTAACAACGTTGCCCCGACATTGTCCAGCACCCCAAGGAATTCACGAAGCTCCAATGGATTTGAGGCGGAAGACCTGGGGAATACACCTCAAGCAAGCGAGCATCTCATGAGTGAGTGCATGAAGAAGCATAGCTTCTTAATGCACATGACCACACACCTCATGGAGGGTAACCAACTCCAAAATGAGGACCAAGCAAACAAGCACACACACAACCTTATAGACAACATCGGTGGGAGGGGAGACAATGCACCTATAAGGGGAGGTTCCTCACCCCTAGATCCATCACGATATGGTACAAGGTATGGCTTGACACCACACCAAAACTATCCAGTATTGACTACCTACATATCTATGACCACTGTAGAATCAGGGCCATGTAGTTCTCCATGGAGAAGAGGGGAATGAAGAGGACTTAGAAGAGAGTTTCAACAGGAGGGTGTCCTATTGCTAGCTTGGTACCACTAAGCCAGGGTGGGTTTTCTAACATTTGAGAGTCACCTGAGGACACCTCAGAGTGTCCATGGCCCCCGAACCATGGGGAGAGCCCAGGAGAACCACCACTCTGGGACATCTCTCACAATCCTCCCCCACACAAAGAAGCGATGTCCTCGGAGCTGAGCCTAGGATAGCTTCGAGTGTACACTTATAAATGGGTTTGGAACTCCATCAATTCCGAGGATTCATCAACTTCTTAGATACAAGACTTGAAGGAAGGTACCAACCCCAGCACTTGATGCATCCTTCCATCCAATGCCTTACATGAAACACAAGGGAAATTGGAGGGAGCCCAAAGACTTTCCTTCTCTATACAAGTGGGAGAGTCCAACCCAAAGGGCCAACGTCTCTAAGGCATCCCCTAGATACATCCATTTTGAGGGTCTAGAGACATATCTTCTTGCGTAAACCCATACTTATGCAAGAAGATAGCTCCTCTTCCATAAGTCCCACCAAGTTCCTTTGTGAATGGCATCTTAGCACCCATTGATTTTTTTTTCAAGGGCTCTCCAGGGCCACTATCCATGGTGAGGAACTTAGAAACATCACACCGAGAGGGAGGACATGCTCCGAAGAGCCATGTCTCTGCAAGCAAGTCATGCTTACTAGAACTCCATGTTCTGCTACTCGCATCGAAACCCATGGGGTCTCACTAGTGCAACCATCTAAGCACTGATTCCACATGCATCATTACCATGCTCATTCTCTTTTTCTCATCATGTTTGTTCAAGCTGGTATGAAGGGAGTCAAGCATGTTCTCCCTTACAAACAAGGTACAAGAGCAGATCTTTTGAGCTTGACCTTGCCATCTGCAGACACCAGCATCACATGCCTTAATTCATCATTCATCATTCCATAGTATTCCAACAAGAGAGAAGATCCAAAAAAAATTTTGGAAGCTTCTCCAAGAGGCTAAAATACAACAAGCCCCCACAATCATCAACACCTCTTGTGATTGTCCAACATCGAGAATGCCTACTCAAATGTTAGAACAAGCGAGGGTTAATTGGGCAACCAACCCCATGATAATCCTCCATCACCTGTCTCATATCAGTCGTAAGCATAACATCGAATGCAACCATAATATCCCATTCATGGAGAAGGATCACCCACATTTGCCACATGCAAGCTATCCTTCCCACACCAAGTTATGGGACAAGTACCATTTTCTAAACACTAGGTCCGGGAGCGAATATAGAGTCACCTCATAGAGTAACCAAATCATGAATTCTCTGAGGAACATCAACATTTTTAGAATTTTCATTTCCCCACTATATCAAGAATGACTGCTAGTCTCACGATCAACACATTTCAGTAGATTTTGCACTTGTAGGAAGGATCCTCTTTGGGAGGTTTCTTCCATAGGTAAGTATAGCATCCCAGCTACACCTTACCCATCATACACGCCCAAGTAGTCAATATAGCCAATAGAACCATATCGTGGAACTGTCACCAACTGAGGGAAGACATGGGTTTACAAGTCTTACCCAATTTCGATTTTCCCCTTGAGAACAACTCGAGACACCAAGAAATTCATCCCTTGAAATTTTATCAAGAGGGATTTTTGTTTCATCTTGGGAGATCTAGGTTTTATTTCATACATTCCATTCAAGCCCGTTTACATCAATTTTTGGTGGACAAGGCCGCACCACTACCTATTGTCATTCAACCCAAACAACAAACACAAGTCAACAATAACATCTTGCCCATAGGAGGACTAGGTCCTCAAGATATTTTTACATGGAATGGGCTTTCATCAACATCATTTACAACTCAAACACAAAATGATTCATCCCTAAAGGGTTTACAATAGGATGGTCTACCAGAGAACCCCAACAGGGAAGTTCCTCTAAAGCCTCCAAACTAAGAGAGATAAGATCATACCTTGCTTACATGAAGAGCAATATTTATCTTTAATTTACATCAAAAACATGACCTCACAAAGGAGGTTTCATGAATTTCACTAGGGTAACAACATTCTATCTCTGAGAGCCAAACCCCACGAGTTCACGAACATGGGACCACAGCTAGGAACAAGTCCCAAACATCAACTACTTATAGGAGACAACCGTCTCAATACCACCTGCCTTATTATTTTAGGAACTGAAGAGGGAATCCATTAAAATGAAGAATGATCCCTCATAAAATTAAGGATTCACCAAGTAATATCTTGATCAACTCTGCTATCCCACCAGGGAGGTGAGAAGACCAACATGAATTAACATCACCCCAGAGACATGGGACAATACATCAGCGAGGGATTGTGTAATACATCAGTGTACATAAGGGACAGAGTACATGGGACAATTTAGTAAGACACCATAGCCTATTAGGCACAACAAGTTCCCTATCATGGAATCACACCATAGACCATGAAGGCACCAATCAGTCCCAATCTATGAGAGCGCATCCTAGCTCTCCAAAGCACCAAAAGAAATTTTTCACAAGATCCCACCAACATGCATAGATCATTAGAAGCTCCCAATCATGAGAGCATTGGCTCAAGTGTTTTGAGCACATTCAAGCCTACCAAGTAAGGCCACCAGGAGAAATCACAATTTCTATATCTGTAACATCATTTATTCAAGGATGGACCACCATCCCAATGTTTGGACAACTGCTCCATGATCTCCTCCCACATGGAAGAGCAAGTCTAGGTGCCAATACCAAGAACTTGACTCAAATCCACTGCTAGACATCATATTGATTTGAATTTCAGTCACCATCGATCATCTGTGGGCAAGATCTTGGCCAGTCCAAGAGCACAAGAGAATGTGTTCCCAAGATTTGTCCTATCTCAATGACGTTCACCAAGCACACACCATCTAGGCATGCCAACATCATCAAGAACACATGGCACAAGTTCACGAGCATAATGGGCAAGGACATGCCCTGGTCCATTCATTACAACACCGTACCCAACTAAAGAGTTTCCCACAAGGTTTTCAATAGGATTATACATCAAGGCACAATGGCCATTTACAACATGTAGCAAGGGTGCTTTAAAACAAGCACCAGGAAAACACCATACATCAAGCTTGGCCTTGTCATAGTGTGTGGCATAGGCCTACAACCAGGAGACAACTGAGTCACATAGGCAATACATCTAGCACTTTTGAGTGCATACAATTGAATTGATAATTTCACAAGGATACATTCCACACACCCAAGGATAGGATTACATTCATATATGGGAGCATACATGGTATTTGGGAATGCTACCCAAGCCTAAAAGGCTATAGGACAACTACCCAAGCCCATCCTAGGCTAGAGGATTTGGGCCACCAAGAGCATACCATGAAGAACCATGCTAGTCTGAGAGAAAATTGTCTCTGTCACAAAGCATAAAAAATCATCTATCATTGCACCACTGTCTCAAAAGATTCATGATCTACCATCACACTGAACCCACTGCACAGGTAACCTTGAACAAAAACAATTCAAGAAATGAATGCAATAATCGAATAATGAAACATGCCAACTGAGTATCCACCATCCTGCCATAGTGGGACCTCATTGCATTGGCCGCTCCTGGGCCATCAGTATCTAGCATGGCCAAGGATACCATTTCATGCCATCTGCTAGCCCAATATCTATAGGGTCTAGGATAGATTACCATCCTCTGTTAGTGCTTCCCCAGCACTGAGAGGCAAACAAATCATGATGTACCTACTGATCCATCATAGCCAAGGTACTGATAAATCCACAACCCAATGTTGGGATTCTGAGACCAAATAATCCGTTCATGAAGGTCTCAAGAGCACATATCTTCCCCATAGACATAGTGCTCACAAAATCAACTGAGGTTACCATTGGTTGCATCGTTGTACCCGTGCTACCTGCAAATATTAAGACGTAAGCTTAGAAACATAGAAGTTAGCAGGAACATGACTAGCACATCAGCCTCATACACAACTATCAAGCATGATCATATAACAAGGTCATATCACTCTTGCACATCTTAAAAAATCAAGACCTTAACAACATGCATAGAGATAAATCATGCAAAACATTTGATGGATGAATTACATCCCCACTTGAAAAAAAATTTCATCATGAGGCACACCAAGAGAGAGATAGCACACTCTCAGAATTTCAAGATTCATACACAACAATCATTCCTAGCAACTAACACTGGCCTCAACCAAGACCAAAATCTCAACACACGCGTATGAGTCATGGGCAATAGACAATCATCATCTCAACTTGAAAATAAGGTGGAAGACCAAATTCTATCCAAAAACAAGTCTACATCAAACCAATTCTCGCATCAACACGCAACAATGAGTGACATCATGAAGGATGCATTCACAAGAAGACTCTCATCAAACGAAGTGCGGTCTCAACAAGAACCAACAATAGGATGACCCACACCAGTAGTTCGAATCAAAGTGACAAAGAAATGTCACCAATCAAAATAGTGATGCCTCAAGCCCAAGGGCTACACCACCATCTCAACAAGGAGCACAACTCGCAAGGATCAACAATAAGAGCAATCATGGCTCATGCATAATAAGTTGTCAAACAAGACAACAACCATTTGGAATTGGGATGACACAAAACAACCACTGCATCCTCAACGTTCCCAATAATAAGTCATCATACTATGTAGAACATTAAGCATTGTGTTACGAACGATAGAAAAAACCAAGATAACATGCATGAAGAATTTGAAAGCACAACCAAGAAGACACACATACACAAATAGACAAACATACAATCGCAAGCACGAATGTACGAAGTCTACTGGAAAGGGTCTTAGTCCAACCAGAACAAGGCTCACCAAGAGCACATGTCTGAAAGACCTCCATCCTAAGGTACCTAGGAACCATCTTGTCCCAATTTGTATTTTCCCATACTCACTATATCTAGGATGAGTGGAAGTGCCAAGGATATCATATCCTGCATGATTCAACAAATTCCATCTCGAAACATGTCATCTGGGTGGAAACCAAAGCAAAGACTCAATTTGATTCATCCCAGATGAATCACTGGAGACCTGAGATGGGAGATCCTTGAGCAAAAAAATTCTTGAGTTGCCAGTAGAACTCCTCTCAACCATATCGCATAAAATCACAACAAGTACAACCATAAGTACACAAGTGGAGGACATCACCACAATGCCATCGTTTATATCCTCACGGAGATCAACATACATCAGTTGCTCACAATTTCTCATTTGTCCCCTCATGAAGAGAAGAGAACATTTCCATCAGGAAACTCTTCAAAAATACATAAGGATATGATCCTAGATCACCTAGGTATCAATCCGAAGGGATCATTAACCAAACAAGCTCAATGGGGTAACACAACCAAAGGGCACAACCATATCCCAACACAATTTCAAAAACGCTTCGATACCATCTATAATAACGTTGCCCCAACATTGTTTGGCATCCCAAGGAATTCACGAAGATCCAATGGATCTGGGGCTGAAGACCTGGGGAATATGTCTCAAGCAAGTAAGCATCTCACAAGTGAGTGCAGGCAGAAGCACAGCTTCTTAACGCACATGACCACGCACCTCATGGAGGGTAACCACCTCCAAAATGAGGACCAAGCAAACAAGCACATACACAGCCTTGTAGACAACATCAGTGGGAGGGGAGACGATGCACCTACAAGGGGAGGTGCCTCACCCCGAGATCCCTCATGATCTGGTACAAGGTGTGGCCTAGCATTGCACCAAAACTATCCAGTCTTGGCTACCTACATATCTATGACCACCATAGAATCAGGGCCATGTAGTTCTCCATGGAGAAGAGGCGAATGAAGAGGACTTAGAAGAGAGTTGCAACAGGAGGGTGTCCTATTGCTAGCTTCGTAGCACCAAGCCAGGGGTGGGTTTTCTAACACTTGAGAGTCACCTGAGGGCATCTCAGAGTGTTCCATGGCCCCCGAACCATGGGGAGAGCCCAAGAGAACCACCACTCTAGGACATCTATCACATCCTAAGTGTTATATTTTTAATTGTTATGACCCTGTACAATTGTTGTTTCTTCATTTTGTATGCCCTTAAATGTTAGTTTGGAGAATTAGTTAAGTACCTTTGCCTTGGATTTGATTCATTAGTTATAATATTCTTATTATTATCTTATACTTACCCTTTATAATGTCTTCTAGACATTAGGAAATTTTGGATCAATTTATCAAATGTATGTGTAATTTCCCCCACAACTAAGTTGAGCACTCCGGGATCAACTGGGTTCAAAAATCATAGAAATTGAAGCTACAATAAGTTATAGCTTTAGGAAGTTTGGTTGCTAGAGCTTAAACAGACAAAAAAAAAAAATCCTCTTGTGTTAAAATGGAGAATGAAAAAATTTTCTAACTCTTGACATGCATATATACTAGTTTTGTTGGTGTGACATTGTAACTGTGATGTCGTAGGTGCTACAACATTGTAGATGTGACGTCACCATTGAAAAATTTAAAATTTTTGTCAATTTTCTATGGAAAAAATGAGTTAGTTGGATGATGTGGAAAATGTAGAAACTTTCCAAAGGGCTATGGATCATTGATGATGCTTAGAGTTCAAAAATTTGGCATTTAAAATTCTTAAGAAAGGAATTTCAAGAAACGAAATTTTATCAAGTTTGTATGAGATGGATTGAAGGTTCTTGGTTGATGGACATGTTATAAGATGGTATAAAAATTACTTAATGAGGTGTAATCATATTGGAAGGCACAAGATTATGTGGAGTTTCTTGTTAAGTATGAGGTACAACAGTTATACAAGTGGGTCCTCTTGAAATCAAGCTTTAGCCTCTAGTGTGCTTATATAACCATACCTAAAAGTGTCTGTAGGCACTTAAGAAGTTGAATGTAAGACATACCTATTTAACAAAATACACATGTTAATATTGATAGGTTGGGAAAATAATACTATAATATATAAAACCATAAAGTTATAATTAAATATACAATGAGGTGAAATGGAATGTAGAAGGGATTGCTAAAACTGGGATGTGAGATATCTTACCATAGGCATAATGAATCCTTGTGTATGATGTGTGGTTAAGGCAATTACTAGCCTTTCTTTATGAGATTTAAAGTAATTCCAAACCACTTTTCAATGACATCTCATTGTGTCATTCCTAGGACTAACAACCATAAGACTACCATTGTTGCAAGAAGTACTATTCCTTGACCTATTGTTCAAGGAAGGAGTTTATTAATAGTACACTTTTATTTTTGAGATTTTTGAGAAGACATCTTTCTTTAGGCATAGGTAACATGTCTTTCTAGTGGGCTCCTAGAAATTTTATTCTATGCTTTAATTTTATTTTTATTATGTCAACCTTAGTAGAGGACTATCTTCAGGCATGTTTAACATGTCTTTCCAGTGACAAGGTAAGGCAATACTTATTATACTATTACTTCCATTTGTCATTCAAACTTAAGAGAATAATACATCCTCAAAAATAGGATAGAACTTATAATAGTAGGCCTAGAAAATCCACAAGTCCCCTTGATGTCACATCCTTTTCATTCTGACTTGGTTCTTCTCTATTCTATCTAGGTATAATGATTACAAGTTTATTCTTAGTTTTATTGTGAGAAGAATATCATTGTGGCCATGGTAAGAACCTCTTAGTATTGGAAATGAGTGAATGGATAACATGTTCTTACTATATAGGTAATAAGTCCTTCATGATTTGATAATGTAGAGCAATTTTCACCTTATTTGGACATCTTACTTTATTCTATGCATTTTATTGAAAAATTATCAGAAATATATGCAAGAGAAACAATAAAAAATCATATAAAGATGGAAAAATAGAAAAAGAATTTGAAAAATATTAAAGAATAGTAAATGATTAAGAAATGGAAAAGTATAAAAGAGTAAAAAGATATCAAAGAATGTAAAAATTAGTAAGAAACCAAAAAATTAAAAGACAAAAAAATTGAAAAGCACTTATCAATTCCTAAGTCAAGATAGGGCATCTCCCCCATAATTAAACTCATGGAAAAGTGTTTGGAAAATGGACCTTAGATCCCCTGAATCATACAATCTAGTTTTCTCACTCATCATTGATGAATCGCGATTCATTAGGCTTCAATATCGAACTTGCAATATCGCGTATGTGATTTTGGATGCACAATTATCGTGACTCCTGTGTGGGCCTATAAATACACATGTAGGTGCAAGGAGTTAGAAGTAAGTTTTTAGAATCAGTTCATAGTTCATTTTAGAAGTTAGCTTTCATTTTAGTTCTTCTCAACCCTTTTACCCTAGTGCATGCCTATAGTGTGATGATTATAGTTGTACGACACCTTTATTAAAGTGTGACATACTTGGACACGCACATGACTGGAAATAAAGATCGAGATTACTTCATCATTACAGCATTCACTTAGTTTAATTATTAAATTTTTATTGTTATTTATTACTTTCGTAGTTAATATCTCTTCACCCTAAACTCCTTAAACGTGGAATAAGTATGACTTAATCATGAGCATTTAAGTGTGACTACTTGATATCCTAGTAGTGTACCTAGGACATGCACTTGGTAATCCCAGCGATAGTCATGCACGAGGTCCAAGATGTGTACAGATGATTAAGAGATGGATGCTCATCACACTTAGGCTAGTTTAGACTCTCTTCACCCTTTCTCTCTTAGCTTAACAAGTTATTTTCCACTGCCACCAGGAGTAGCACTAGGTTAGAAACCACATCATACACCTCACTTTGGACTAAACCATATGTGACAAAGCAAATACTAGTCTAGGTGGGAAGACAATGAACTATGATTAATGAGTAACTATCTAAATACCACAACTAGCCCATCTACGGAGTTTGATCGGATTGTGCATGAACGCTCATATTCGTATGGTTGAGTGTAGGGGTACCTCGCCACTCATCATTGGCACCGTTGCCGAGGACGATGTTAGTTATTTAGATTGGTTACATCATTCAAGATCACTGTAACAAATTATTCATTATATATCCTTTAGAAAAGAAATTAAATTAAATTTAATTAAGTCACACATGGTTCACAACAATGTCTCTCTCACAAGACTTTGACAACGCAACAATGAGTAAGGTAATTTATTGGAGAACCAACAAATTATATGATGATGAAGATAAAGTTTGGAGTACTCAACATTATGCAGGAGTCCCCTACATTCATGAACACCCCAATGATACTCAAAGACTTTCATCATCCAACTCTAACACCTCTAGTAAGGATGAGACATCCCATAGAATGAGGAGGCCCGAAAGGCCCATGACCTTCTCGATAACTAACAAGAACTTATTTGGGGATGACTAGAAGACTTACAAAATTCATAGTGAGTTTTATAGTTCCCTCTCTTCCTCTACTCCTTCAACACCAAATTGTGACATGGATGACTATCTTTCCAGGGATTGGCATAGAACTAAAAATTGAGCTCACAAAGAAAATCAAGAACGCCAACATAAATAAGAACAACATCGTCCCAACGCACGAACTCATAACCCACTTAGTGATGATGAACCCCTGCTAGCCACTAAGAGCCTAATGCCTATACAGGAGGTCATTTGAATATCTTGCAAGCATCACTAAGAAAGCCATCTACCCAGGCTTGATTTAAAAAACTTTCCCAAGTTTGCAAGAGGCTATGATTTAGATCTGCAATAGCATATACAAGCCTTCTATGATGCCTGTGTCTAGAATAATATCGATAATGGGTGGAAAAAAATTAAGCTCTTTCCTATGACACTCATTGGCCAACCAAAAGTGTGGTATAGCTTATTAAAACCAAAATCAATTTGTAGTTGGCCATCAATGGTAGAACTCTTTACTGAATGATACCAAACCTATGCCAGAGTGTTGGCCTTGAGGAAACAAATTCAAGAATGCAAAAAAGAGCAACATGAACCCTTGGACATGGCCTTAGAAAGATATTATGCATTGTTAAACAACTACCTAGGCCATGGGTTCTCCTAGGAGAGGCTAAGGTACCATATCTGATGAGTGGCGAGATACCCCTACACTCAACCATACGAATATGAGCGTTCTCACGCACGATTTGGTCGAACTCTACAGATGGACTAGTTGTGGCACCTAGATAGTTATCCTTAGGTCACAGTTCACTATCTTCCCATCTAGACTAGTATTATCTTTGTCATTTATGGTTTAGTCTAGAGTGAGGTGTATGATGTGATCCTAATCTAATGCTACTCCTGAAGGCAGTCAAAAATAATATTAACTAAGCTAAGCTAGGAGGGAAAGGGTAAGAGAATATAATCTAGCCTAAGTGCGATAAGCAGCCGTTCCTTGATCATCCATACACATCTTGGACCTCATGCATGACTACCACTGGGATTACCAAGTGTAGATCCTAGGTACGCCACTGGGCTACCAAGTAGTCACACTTAAATGCTCGTAATCAAGTTGTACTCATTCCGCATTACTAGGAGATAAGGGTGAGAGAGACTAATTAGGAAAGTAGTAAATAACAATTAAATAAATAAATAAACAAAGTGAATTCTGCAATGATGAAGTAATCTCGATCTTTCTTGCCGATCATGTGCATTTCCAAGTATGTCACACTCAAATAAAGGATGCCATACAATTACATTCACAACACTGCAGGCAGACACGGGAAAATAATCTATCTCTAGAGGGATCAAACTACCAAAGCTTTGCTACTTCTATTCTATGGTATGAAATGAGGGAGAGCTACTTCTTATTTATAAACATTATAGTGGACTACGATATCACATACGCGATATCGTAGATGAAGACACAATATCACGGTGGATGTGATATCGTGACCCATGTGATATCACGTCCCATCATACCCCCACGACTGAATAAAAACTCATCTTTGAGTTACAGTAATTACATAGTGCATAGGTATGGGATTATTAATGGAGAAGGAAATGGGACAATGCCATAGTGTGGGAAGAAAACACAACACACAAATACTACAACTACAAAAATTTGAAACTCATGTAGTTCCTGGTGGCGGTGGCTCCTCCATTGGTACCTTCCCTTTATCTTGTGCTCCAGGCTTTGGGAGTTGATGACATTAAAGTATGGACTGGAGCTTCTCCTCTTCAGTCCGAGGGTCTTGTGCCATCCATGCTAGTGTTCCAATGTTTGATGGAGTCGGCACTTCCCATGGATAGGGTAGTTGCAGGAATATCTGGTTAGCTTTGACATACCATGCCGCAAACACCCATCATTCCTCCTCATAGTCTTTGGGTTTGTTCTTGTATTTGTGAAGGTCCATTAGCCATTGAGCCAAGTTAGTTGCAATGTCTTTCTATCCTTGGTAGCTTGCTTTTACCACCTCAAGTTCAAAATTTGCAACATCTAGTTTCTCAACCAGCTTCTTGCACTCTACAAATTCTACTTCATATTTGATGTGGGTGGAAGCTACCTATTGCTTGAGCTCTAACCTTGGGCACCCTGCTGTTAACATGGCAAAGTTGGCATATCTAAGGTTTGCCAACTCCATGTACTCTGTCAAGTCTTGAATCTGCAGGTCCTAGTTCTTAACTTTCGCTTGGTGGGTAAGGGCATAAGTGTGCAATATGGCCCTCCAATCAGTGTGTTGAGCACTGATAGTGTTAATTTGGGCTTTGGCCATATGGATCTCCTTTTCTAGGATTTTTTTGTACATCCCCACCTGATCACAGAAGTGCTCCTTCAGCTTCTCGTGTTGTTTAGCCTCATTCTACCACACACTTATCTCAATTGCTAACTTTTGGTGAAAAGTGTATACCTCCTCCATTGAGAAGGTTCGATTTTCTTTGGCTAAATGGCTCACATCTTAGTTGACCTAGATGAATTGTTCTTGTAATTGATGGAAGTGTTCATTGGGAACATTCTTTTGCTTATCTATAGTGGTCAACCAAAGATTGTTTGCAACCAATTTCTTATTTTCTTCTTCTAAGGCCTTGAGTGCCTTAGATGTGCATGGGTTTGTGCCTGTGATGCGAAGGCATCCCAAACAACCATCTCCTTTTCTTTCACTACCTTTTTATTCTCTACTATTAATCTTGTTAGCTGCTCCGTTCTAAAATTTTCTAGCTGGTCTATGGGAACAAATTGTAGAGGATCTTGTAGTGCTGCTTGTAAGGTGGTGAGCTGCTCTTGTAGTTTTTGCACCTCAGCTTCAGCATGTTTGGCCCTTACTTTGGATATGACCAGCTTCCCCTTTGTGGAAATGAGGTTTGATTGAATTTTCATGACATCCTGGATGATGTCAAACAAGGACGTCATTACTTGCCTTGTTTGAAGCAATATGTTAAGTACATCCTCATGTTCCGTAGGAGTCATTAAGGTTTCAGCCAAATTTTGAGCATCTCATGCTCCTGAAAGATCTGTCGGTGGCACAACAAGTACATTGAAAGTTTCTTTGATGTGGTCTACGACCACTTCAGTAGCTCCTGCAACATTTTGGTGTTGCATGACCACTATAGTGGCCCCTTCACCAGTCTCTAACTACACCTGAAAATATGCCACGTTTCTTGAGATCTGTTGTGACCATATACTTTCTCCTCCTCTTGTTTGAATGGAGACTTCACCCCTTGTGTGATCCAATGAAATAGTAGGCTACCCAGCATCATCGATGATGCAGAAGAGGTTTGCATCATCACGACTTCCCCAACTGACAATCTCAACGATGGCCCTCAGATGGCTCATTGACGGTCTGTAGTCTTGTGATGGTGGTGGTTGATCCTAGCCTGTGCTGGGCCTTGCTTCTTGTTGTCGGCTGGGACCTATGGCTGGAGGTTGGTTGGTTCCAACCACATGTTCTTCTTCTTGTTCTTCTTATTCTAGTCTCAGCTCTTCACCAGTGCTTTTTCTTGGAGTTGGCACCTTTAGCAATTCAGCATATGAAGCAGTTTGAGATTTTTGGAGGATGTCATTGGTGTATCCTCGGAAACCAACACGTCGGCAAAGATTTTTGATAAGACAGGGGAAAGGCAACACCATTTTCCCTATCTTTCATTCTTCGAACCACCTCAGGATCTCCGTCAAATATAGATGGGGTAGGTTAGCATTAACCTTTCCCATCAACACTGCACATCCTCTAGCCGCATACGTGGATATTCTTTTTAAGCCTTTTGTGGGGAAGAGGTGATATGTTCCAATTTTGAAGTAAATTCTCTCTTCTGTCATCAATTCTCCAAATAATTTGTCTCTACCATAAGCCTTATCTAACCAATCCTTTCACACATTAGGGTCTAAATGGGTAGATAACCGAGCAACTTGGGGCCCTGTATTCAGAAGTTTTAACACTTCCGAAATTGCCTGTGTAGAGAAGTCAACTATCACACCACAAATATTCACAGTGGTGCATTGCTCCCTATTGTGCCATAACTTGTACATTTCTCCTAGGTACCAGGCACTACATTTAGAGAGGATAGGCCAAAAGGGAGATCCTTTGAGGTGATCCCTACAAGCCTTAGGAGCAAACTCTACAAAGGATTCAAAGTTCAACTCAACAATTACCGCAGCAAATGTGGACTTCTTATGGATAGCCTGAACACATTCCAAGGGTAATGTGAGTTGTTTTCTCGGTTCAGGCATAGCAGCAGCTCCTCCTTATGCTTGCCCAGACTATCTGGTAGGAGGTTCATCTTGATGGATGCTAAATGATTGCTCCTCCTATTCTACTTATTGTCCAGTAGGTCCTTGTCTTCCACCTCTCTGAGCTCGTTTACTTTCACCTTGGCTAGGGCCCTCCTATTGTCCATGTTTCATGGCCATCTGCAATCACATGGGCCAAGTGTTAGTAAGGTTGTTTTAGAATTTAAGTTATACCTTACTACTTGCCTTAATTAATGATCTTTTTTTATCACGTGTGATTGTGCCCAAAATTTTGTAATAATGAGTCCTGTTACTTAGGTGGTTTCCGTTTTAGTTTCCCAGTATACCTAGGCGTTAAATGATTTTTAGGCACAATTATTCTAGGTGTTATAGTTAATTATCCTAATTGATATTCTTTGGGTGATGATAAATTTCAAAAAGTTTAGGCACTTTTCGGCAAGTGTCTCTCCCCCACAACTAAACTAAACACTCTGGGTTCAAGCAGGTTCAAACGGAATAAAAATCAGAGTACCAACGAGTGAGATATGAGTAGAAAAGCAAGGGTCACTTAATCGCAAGTCGTAGAGAAAAATTTTGAAAACTCCCAATGCGTGAATGAAAAAATGATGCTAAGTGTTGCAGTGGGGGTACCTATTTATAAGTAAATGGGATGCGATATATTGTCCCTAATGATGTGAGACACCAAGGAAATACTGAAGTTTTCAAACAATTTTCTTGAAATTAACGTTGGAAATTGAGGACATTTACTATGATCAAGATGTTCAAGGGAAATTTCATTAATTCAAAAGACACCATTAATGATAACGGTGTGGATTTTACCAATAAAAATGTGGGTGGTAAGAAAAAGGGTATGTAATGGTACATTGGAACGTTGAAATTCAGAAGGATAATAGTAGGGAAAGAAAATCAATTGAAAAATTAAGCTGAGGGTGAGAAATGGTGTGTGTGAGTGATGTTATAAGTGAAAATTACAAAAATTACAAAAGTGGGTCCTCCCCAAAGCAGGTTTCAACCTATGATGCCCTTGTGTAACCACATTTAAAGTGTTCGTGGGCACTAGAAGGGTTAAATGTAATCCGCACTAACTCCACAAAACACACACATGTAAATATCATAGAAATGAGGTGAGAATTCTATGCTACACGGGACATGAGCTACAATTACACAAATAGTGAGATGAGACGAAGTATAGAAAAGGATCGTAGAGATTGGGACATGAGGTAATTGACCCTGGGCACAGCGAATCCTGCATGTAAAGCATGATTAACATGTCATTTACCCGTCGTTCCAAGATCAGGACCAAGTCCATTCCTCTAATCAATGACATCGCATTGTTTCATCCCATGATGAACAACTATGAGAGTACCACAATAACAAGGCGTACGATCACTTGGCGTTTCGTTCAAGGGAGGAGTGACTTTTTTTTATGGCACTTTGTTTTTTCTTTTTCTTGTTTTTTTTTTGAATACTGAATCCAGAGAAATCGCCAACCTTCAGGCATGGGTGCATGTCTTTCTAGTGGGACCCCCTAGAACAGCGTTTTATTTTTGAGTGCCCTTTTGATTACTCTTACTCCCATTTTTCATTAGATCTACAAGGATCTTAGTACAACCATATTGCACGATAACTCCCACAGATGTCACCAAAGAGAATCCACAAGTCCCCTTGATGTCACATCCTAATCATTCCATCTTGGTCCATCCTTCTTCACTCTGGGTACAATGAACACAAAATTAATTTTAAGTTTCAAAAAATGTCAAGAATATCACTATACCCTCAAACAGAACCTCTTTATTTGTAGAATGGATGAGTGGGTGTAATGGGCTTACTATTCCAAATAATTGATCACTCATGACTTAATAACATAAAACACACCTCAACCAACGATCCACATGAGTGTTTTATTCATAGATGAGATTACTTAAAAAAATGGAAAAAGACAAAAAATACAAAAAGATAAAAAGATAAAACAAAAAGTTGAAAAATGAAAAAATGGAAAACAAAAACTTGAAAATTTAAAGAAAATGAAAAATATTTATTAATCCTTCTTGTTATTAGAATGGGGGGTATCCCCCATAACTAAGCAGTTGTGGATGGCAAGGATTAATAAATAAAAGATAAGGATCCTTGCATGTTAGAAATATTGAAATAGGTCCAGACTTATCCCCTTGGGGTTCACACACTTGATTGTAGTAAGCATAGTAGGGCACTTTATGTGATGTAGTTCTTGGATAACGAGTTGACCCACTATGATATTTGGGACCATTAGATGGTATGCAAGGATTAGGATGATGCCTCCCATGGTTGTGTTCATTGGGCTGTATTATTGTTGGAGTGTGAGTTGGTGGCCCTGATAAAGTTACATGACACATTGGGTTCAAAGCTAAGGGTGCACCACATTGTTGGACTTGTGCTGGGTTGGAAGGTGCAGTAGCCTCAGAATGATGTTGTCCCTTCTTACAACCGTGTTTAAAGAATGGAAGTTTTTGATGTTGAGGAGGCTTTTCACTGCTATTAGTAGTAGTAGCACAAGTGTTGTTCATGGGTTGTTGCGGTGGTGCAGGAACCTTAGGAATAGTTGGTGGAAATGTAGAAGGAGGGAAAGGATGAGAATGTTGAAAATTAGGAGGATTATAAGGTACACAAGGTGGTGGTTATGTTGGAGGCATGGGCTGATAGTATTGTGGAGAATAGTACTTTGGTGAGATAAAGTATGTTGGCCCAGTTGGGGAAATAGGATGTTGAACAAGATAAGCATTTGTATTTGGATGATATGAAGGGTGCCTCCAGTCTAAGGGTGGATTCCCCCATGACTAGGGTTGTTTCCACTGTGATCGAACACAGTATCTCTATATGAACTCTAGATGTAACGTGTTTCCCCAATGCTCATATAAATGTAACAAGATTGGGCATTGACCCTTGGGGTGATTGTACAAGCATATGTTGCATTTTTATGTATGATTAGTAGTTGAGCACTTATTTTCCTTATCCCTTCTTTCCGATTTTCTACTATTTTGTCCTGCTTCTTAGGTTGTCAAAACTCTATCTTCAATGATGTTGATAAATTCTCCACACTTTTGATACGTCGATTCCAACATCTTATTGATATTTTGCTCAGCTTCTTCTAATGTTTATTATATTGGAAAAGATGATATTTCCACCTTGAGATTGGTTGATGTCTCCTTTTTATGATCATGGACCTTTGTTAAGTTGAAATTTTGGTCCCATTGATGTTTTTCAACACTCTCCCATCTAGCTAATTCTCCTTCTTCTTTTGCTACCCACTTAATAAGCTCTTGGATTTGATGGGTTCGTAGTTCATATAGTTGACCTTGGGCATACATTCCTAGGGTCTCTCTTGTTTCATTACGTAGCCCATCAATGATATGGTACATTAGCCTTTCCTCGGAAAACCCATGGCCTGGACAGTTGTATAACAACGCATGATATCTTTCTAAGGCCATGTCCAAGGGTTCATGTTGTGCTTGTTTCCATCCTTGGATTTGTTTCCTCAAGGCTGACACTCTTGCGTAGGTTTGATATTTTTCGTTAAAGACCTCTACCATTGTTGACCAGCATCATATTGAATTTGGTTTTAACGATCTATACCATACTTTTGCTTGGTCAATGAGTGTCATGGAAAAGAGCTTAAGTTTTTGCCAACCATTATCAATGTTTTTCCATGTGCAGGCATTGTAGAAGGCTTGTAAATGTTGATACGGATCTAAGTCATAGCCTCTTGAAAATTTATGAAAATTTTTTAAATTGAGCTTGGGTAGAAAACTCTCTTTACGATGCCTACGTGACATTCAAATGACCTCTTGTATTTGTGTTAAGCTTGTAGTGGCCAGTAGGGGTTCATCGTCATCGGGTAAGTTATGCTTTCATGTGTTGGGATGACGTTTCTTTTGTTCATGTTTATAAGAAACCCCTACTTCAAGTTGTATACTCCAATCTTCATCAGTATATAGTTCGTTGGTTCTCCAATAAACTTCCTCACTAAGTGTGGCATTGTTGTGATCTTGTAGGAGAGGCATTGTTGTAAAGGTGTGTGAATTTGCATGTGACTTTTAATAATTATTTCTTCTTCCTAAGAGATATATTGTTAAGTTCTATACAACAACCTTGTATGATATAACTAATCTAGATAACTAGCACCATCCCCAGCAACGGTGCCAATGATGAGTGGCAAGATACCCCTACACTCAACCATACGAATATGAGCGTTCTCACACGCGATCTGGTCAAACTCCACAGACAGACTAGTTGTGGCACTTAGACAATTATCCTTATGTTGCAGTTCACTATCTTCCCACCTGGACTAGTATTATCTTTGTCACGTATGATTTAGTTTAGAGTGAGGTGTATGATGTGATCCTAATCTAACGCTACTCCTGAAGGCGGTGGAAAATAATATTAACTAAGTTAAGCTAGGAGGGAAAGGGTAAGAGAATCTAATCTAGCCTAAGTGCAATGAGAAGTCGTTCCTTGATCATCCATACATATCTTGGACCTTGTGCATGACTACCACTGGGATTACCAAGTGCAGATCCTAGGTACACCACTGGGCTACCAAGTAGTCACACTTAAATGCTCGTAATCAAGTCGTACTCATTCCGCGTTACTAGGAGATAAGGGTGAGAGAGACTAATTAGGAAAGCAGTAAATAAAAATTAAATAAATAAATAAACAAAGTAAATGCTACAATGATGAAATAATCTCGATCTTTATTGTCGGTCATGTGCGTGTCCAAGTACGTCACACTTGAATAAAGGATGTCGTACAATTACATTTACCACACTATGGGTAGACATTGTGGTGGACTGCGATATCACGTACACGATATCGTAGGGGAAGACGTGATATCGCGTATGCGATATCATGACAGATGCGATATTGCAGCCCATGCGATGTCACATCCCATCAATATCATAGATGGGCTCCGTAATGAAACAAGGAAAACCCTAGGGATGTATGCTTGAGGTCAACTATACGACCTACAAACCCATAAACTCCAAGAGCTTATTAAGCGGGTAGCAAAAGAAGAAGGAGAAATATCTAAATTTTAGAATGTTGAAAGCTTCTCAATGGGACCAAAATCTCAGATTAGCAAAGGTCCATAACCATAAAGAGGAGAAATAATCTTACCTTGAGGAAGTGCAACTGTTTCTACATTTTCCAATGCAAAAATCACTAGATGAAATTGAGGAAAATATTAATAAGATAATGGAATGGGTACATGAAAAATGTGGAGAATATGTCAACACTATTAGAGGTAGAATTATGACAATCCAAGAAACAGGACAAAAAATCTTTCAACAATCAGAAAGGAGGGTTGAAGAGAATAAGGCATAACTACCAATCATACGTATCAATGTAACATTTTCCTATACAATCACCCCAAGGGCCAATGCCCAATCTTGTCACATTTACATGATCATTGGAGAAGAATGTTACATCTAGAGTTCATACAAAAATATTATGTTCAATCACAGTGGCAACAATCCTAGTCATGGGGGAGGCCATCCACAAAGTGGTTACACCCTTCATACCATCCAAACCTAAGTGCTTATCAAGTTCAACATCCTGTTTTCCCAACTAGGTCAACATATTCTATCTTGCCACATTATTATTATTCTCCTCAATACTATCAACCCATATCCTCTCCAACAGGACCACCACCTCATGTACATTACACTTCTTCTTAATTTCAACATTCTCATCCTTCACCTCCTTTTACATCGCCACCAAGTGTTCTAGAAGGTTTTGCACCACAGCATCAACCCAAGAACATTACTTTTTCTTCTACCATCAACAGTAGTGGGAATCCTCCACAACATCATAGGCATCCCTTCTTTAGATGTGACTGTAGAAAGGGACACCATAGTTTAGAAACCATTGCATTCACCAAATCAACACAACTCTGATACTATGGTGCATCTTCCTCTTCGAACCCAATGCCTCATGTTACCTTATTAGGGCCACCACTCAATACTCCAACAACCATGGGGCCCAATGAATATAGCCACATGGGGAGACATGTTGATCCTTGCATATGATCTTATGGTCACGGGTTCCATAGTGGGTCAACCATTCATCAATTAACTACTATGCTTACTATAATCAAGTGTGTGAACCCCACTCTAGGTACATTCCAACCACCAAATCAAAAGACATCCCATGGTTCGAATATGGCCAGGTTCAAATATTTCCAACATGCAAGAATCCAAAACTTTCATTTATTAATTCTAGCTATGCTCAACCGTTTAGTTATGGGGGGTATCCCCCATTCTAACAACAACAAAATTAATAAATGTTTTCCTTTCCTTTAATTTTACAATTTTTTGTTTTCCAGTTTTTCATCTTTCAATTTATTGTCTTGTCTTTTTTTCTTTTTATGAGTAATCTGATCTACAAATAAAACACTCATGTGACTCATTGGATGAGGTGTTGTTCTATGCCATCAAGTCCTAGGTAACTAATTATTTGGACGGCGAGCCCACAACATCCACTCATCCATTCTATTAATAAGAGGTCCTACCTTGGGTATAATGATATTTTTGACATCATTAAAACTTAAAGTAATTTTGTGCTCATTATGCCCAGAGTGAAGAATGATGGACAAAGAAGGAATGGCCAGGGTGTGACATCAAGGGGACTTGTGGATTCTCTTTGGTGACATTTGTGAGAGTTACCATACAGCCTGATTGTACTAAGATCCTTGTAGATCTAATGAAAAATGGGAGTAAGAGTAATAAAGGCACTCAATTCAAGAAAATAATGCTATTCTAAGGAGTCCCACTAGAAAGACATGCACCCATGCCTGAAGGTAGGTGGCTTCTCTGGATTAAGCATTGATAAAGAAAAAACATGTGTGCCCACAAAGCAAAAATTACTTCTCCCTTGAACAAAACGCCAAGTGATCATACACGTTGTCATGATGCTCTGATGGTTGTCCATCATGGGATGAAATAATGCGATGTCACTGATCGGAGGAATGGACTTGGTCTTGATTTTGGAATGATGGGTTAATGACACATTAATCATGCCCTACACTCAGGATTCATTGTGCCTTGGGTCAGTTACCTCATGTCCCACTCTTTGCAATCCCTTCTACAATTTGTTCCATCTTGTTGTTTATGTAATTGGGACTCATGACTTGTGTAGCATTGAATTTATACCTCATCAAGGTGGTATTTACATGTTTGTGTTTTGTGAAATTGGTGTAGATTACATTTAACCCTTCTAGTGCCTATGGACATTTTAAGGTGTGGTTACGTAAGGGCATTATAGGTTGGAACTTGCTTTGGGGAGGACCCACTTGCGTAACCCTTGTAATCTACACTCATAACACATCACCATCACATCATTTTATACCCTCCAAGGATTACAATACTCTTTTCCTCAATCATCCTTTTGGTTCAAATGTTTCTATGTATCGAAACATGTCCTTTCTCCTCATCCAATTCATGCATTTCATTGTCATATTCTACACCATTATACTTTTTGTGCCTTTAGGAATATTTAATATTACCCTGGACCTTTTACACTGACTTTAAGTCCTTCATTTTTGAGTTTAGAATTTCCAAAATTTATCAATTTTTCTAAGTACCCTACTTTAAATAGGTCACGATATCGTGTACACAATATCAGGTCCGACACAATATCACGTCAAAAAAAATTATATATATGGATCCCTTGCATGCATGTCAACATCATTTTCAATTGTTCACGAGGGGATTTGTCAAATTTTCTTCTACAACTCGCAACTTGCACACCCCTTGTTCCAATAGCCATAACTCACTTGCTAGCGCTCCAATTCTTATTCTAAAAGAACCTACTTGAACCCACAGTGTTTAGCTTAGTCATGGGGGAGGGGTACACTCCAAATTATGCATAAATTTTTTAGAATTCATCATCATCTAAAGGATACTATAAAGGGTAATTGATAAAAAATGATGATAAACATGTGTTAGAAACAATCTTATCTCCTCACCTACACCAAGAAATTAAATTTTGAAGCCACCTAATCAAATTAGAGGCCCAATATTAAAAATTTTAGGGGACATTTCCACAAGATTTTCTAACTCTAGACCACACTAAATAAGAAACGAATTCATTAATGCAAAAGTAAGGTATAATTTAAATTTTGTAAATAGCCTTACTAATGGTCGACCTCATGTGATTGCAGATGGTCCCTAAATGTGGACAACAAGAAGGACCCTCTCAAGGTGTGTCCAAGTGACCCAGGAGAGGTAGAGGATAAGCATCTCTCGAACAATGTGTAGAGTAGGAGGTGTAATTATTTGAGTATCCATCAAGAGATTCCTGCTATTGTGCAGTCAGGATAGGCAAAAGGAGTAGCTGCTGAAGTGCCTAGACAAGGACAACACCTCATGTTATTCCTTGAGTTTGTTCAGGCTATCCGAGAAAAGTCCACGTCAGTAGCTGTGATCATGGAATTAAATTTTGGAACTTTTACGGAATTTGCTCATGAGACTATTAGGGACCAACTCAAAGGGTCCCCATTTTGGCCCATCCTCTCTAAAAGTGGTGCCTGGTACTTAGGAGAAATGTATCAATTTTGGCATAATAAAGAAGAAGGCACCATAGTTAACATTTATGGTATGTCTGTAAATTTTTCTACCAAGGCCATCTTAAAAGTGGTGAACCTTCTAAATACATGGCCAAAAGTTACTCACCTATCCACTCTTTCCAATGCTAATCTAGTTGGACAGGACATATGACAAAGAGGACAAGACATATCAAGAGTTGACATTGGAAGAAAGGATACACTTCAAGATTGGTACTTATCACATCTTTCCCACAAGAGGATTAAACAGAATTTCAACATATGCAACAAGAGGAAGTTCGATATTGATGAGAAAGGTTAATGTGGCAAGAGGAAGCTGTGTAAACATGCTGGTATTCTGGGGTACACTAATGACATTTTAGAAGAGCCCAAAATGCTTCTTTCGTCAAACTACTAAAGCCACCATCCCAAAGGAAGAGTGCTGGTGAGACATTGGAGCTAGAGAAAGAATAGATGGTGGGACCCACTACAACTCAAACTACAAGGCTTAGCAAACTCCCAAGCATAAGGCCAGTTAACAACAAGTAGGGCCTAGCACGAGCCAGCAAGACCAACCACCACCACCACTACAGGATTATAGACCATCGATGAGCCATCTCAGGGCCATCGTTAAGACGATCATTTGGGGAAGTCATGATGATGCTAATCTCTTCTGCGTCATTGAAGATACCATACGATCCACAGTTTCTATTAATCATGCATGGGATGAGGTGTCTATACAAATAGGAGGAGGGGAGATCCATTGGTCACAATAGATTTTAGGGAATGCTACATCTTTCTAGGTGCAATTGGAAATAGGTGAAGTGGCCATAGTGGTGGTCATGCAGCACCAATATGCAGTAGGAGCCATAGAAGTTATCACAGACCACATCAAAGAATCTTTCAACATCCCTGTTGTGCCACTAGCAAATTTCACAGGAGCATGAGATGCTCAAACTCTAGTTGGTCCCTCAGTGACTCCTACAAAGCATGAAGATGTCCTTGATCGATTGCTACAGATAGGGCAAGTAATGACATCCTTGTTTGACATCCCACAAGATGTCATAGCAACACAATCAAACCTCATCTCCACCAAAGGAAGGTTGGTCATGGTAGAGATCAAGGCTGAGCATGTGGAGACAAAGTTGGCAAGACTCCAAGAAAGGCTCGTTACCCTGCAAGCTGCATAGTAGGACCCATCTCAATTCATTCTCGTAGACTAGCTAAACACTTTCAAGATGGAGCAGCTTAATAAACTATTGGTGGACAATAAAAGAGTGGCAGAGGAAAAGGAGAAGGTCGACTGGGATGCCTCCAAGGCATAAGTGCAAACCTACATGCATGCCAAAGCACTCAAGACCTTACAAGAAGAGAATAAACAACTTGCTATTGACAATCTCTGGTTGACCATTTTGGAGAACCAGAAGAATGTTCTCAAGGAAAACTTTTAGCAATTATAGGAGCAGTTGGTCAGGGTTAACCAAGAAATAAACTATTTGGCTAGAGAGAATTGAACCCTCTCAATGGAGGAGGTACATGTAATCCATTAGAAGACAACCATTGAAATAAGCATGAACGAGGCCAAGTGACATGAGAAGTTAAAGGAGCATTTCAAAGACTAGGTGGAGATGTACAAGAAAATCATAGAAAAGCATATCCGTATGGCCAAGGCCCACATCAACACCTTCAATGCTCAACACACTGATTTGTGGGTCATATTGGACACATATGTGTTTGCCCACTAGGTAGAGCTTAAAAGTTAGGACCTGTAGATTCAAGATCTCATAGAGTACATGGGATTGGCAAACCTGCGGTATGCCAATATAGCCATGTTGACAATAGGAAACCCGAGAAAAGAGCTTGAAAAGTATGTAGCTACCACCTATGCTAAATATAAAGCAGAATTTGTGGAGCATAAGAAAACATTGAAGAGGTTAGAAGTCACAAATTCTAAACTAGAGGTGGTTAAGACCATCTACCAAGGACAGAAAGATGTCATAACAGACTTGGCTTTACAGCTTATAGATTTCCAAGAGTACAAGGACAAAGCTAGAGTCTACAAGGAGGAATGACGATTGTTTGTGGTCTGGTACATCAAAGCAAATAAGATGTTCCCACAACTACCATGTCCATGGGAGCTACCGACTCCATCAAACATTGGAGCATTAGCATGGATAGCACAAGATCCCCAAATTGAAGAAGAAAAGCTCCAAGCACTATTACAGAGCCATCAAATTCTAAAACCTAGAGCACAAGATAAGGGGAAGCATCCCATGGAGGAACCACCACCACCAAGTACCACATGAGTTCCACAAAATTTTGTAATTTTGTGATTTTTTATTTTTTATGTGTGTGTCTATTCCAATTTTGTTCTGTTCAATTCTCCACTATGACATGAATAAATTCCTAGTTAGTTAATAATCCCATACCTCTCTACTATGTAATCAATGGAGTTTGTTCTCATTTTGTTCAACTCGAGGATAAGTTTTCATTCAGTCGTGGGGGTATGATGAATCATGATTCATTAGGCTCTGATATCGAACCCAGGATATTGCATATGCAATATCGTAGCCTAGCTAGCGATATCGGATGCACAATATCGTGACTCCTGTGTGGGACTATAAATACACATGTAGGTGCAAGGAGTTAGGAGTCAATTTTTAGAATCATTTCATAGTTCATTTTAGAAGTTAGCTTTCATTTTAGTTCTTCTCAACCCTTTTCCCCTAGTGCATGCCCATAGTGTGATGATTGTAATTGTACGACATCTTTATTCGAGTGTGACGTACTTGGAAATGCACATGACCAAAAATAAAGATCAAGATTACTTCATCATTGTAGCATTCACTCAGTTTAATTATTTAATTTTTATTATTATTTATTACTTTCGTAGTTAATATCTCTTCACCCTAAACTCCTTAAACGTGGAATCAGTACGCCTTAATCATGAGCATTTAAGTGTGACTACTTGGTATCCCAGTAGCGTACCTAGGACATGTGCTTAGTAATCCCAGCGGTAGTCATACATGAGGTCCAAGATGTGTACGGATGATTAAGGGATGGATGCTCATCACACTTAAGCTAGCCTAGACTCTCTTCACCCTTTCTCTCTTAGCTGAACAAGTTATTTTCCATTCCTACCACGAGTAGCACTAGGTTAGAAACAACATCATACACCTCACTTTGGACTAAACCATACGTGACAAAGCAAATAGTCCAGGTGGGAAGAAAACAAACTACAATCAATGAGTAACTATCTGGATACCACAACTAGCCCATCTACAGAGTTCGACCAGAGCGTGCGTGAATGCTCATATTTGTATGGTTGAGTGTAGGGGTACCTCGCCACTCATCAATCATCCGTAGTGTTTTAGGTTTTTGGTTATTATTTCATGTGACATTGATGATAATCAAGTTTTGGTATTTTGGAGATATATGTTCTATTAGACTATGTGGTCTTTCCATTTCAGAAAGTCCAACTATACTTTCTTATTTATTCTTAAATTTAAATTTTGAGTCCTCATTTCCACTATCTACTAGTATATGATTATGGTTTATGATATCCTTTTGTGAGTTCTCAGTTTGGATCATTTTCTTAGGATAAGAGTTAATAAGTGAGTTAGATAGTTCCATGCATGTTTTGGATAGTTTTAGGTTCTTAGTTTTTCACCACTAGGTGTCTTTTGGTTTGGTGACCCATATTTCTTTTTGTTCACACACTTGTTTCTCACATCTATTGTGGGTTGGTGTAAGGATTGTGTTAACATTCTAAAGTTTCAGTCCACAACTGCATCCTTCATTATCATTAGTAATGCATGGAATTCCTTGTGTATGTATGGCCCCTTGCCCATCTCCATTAGAGATTTCAACAAATAAATCTCTTACTTCTAACTTAGCATCTATTGTGCTAAGCCATGCTCTCCCCATAATGATAGGAAATTCCTTGTTATCATTCTTCACATCGATCACTAAGAAATTCTTCACAATTATTTTTGAGTCAATTGTGATGGAAGCATAGTGTTTGTAGAATGATATTTTATGCAAGGAACATGATGCATTGAAGTCCTAACTCTACTAGTCTTTTTTGGACTTATCCTTAAGAAATGATGTTTATGAGATTTTTCTTTAGTGTTTCTGGTATGAACCTCTCTTTGTATACTCACTTCCTTTGTAGTGCACTTCCACTATGGTTGTGATGATAATTCTTCCTGCATGATAGGTGGTGGCACTAGCAGTAGAGGATTGGAAGGTTGACTTAATAGACCAACTATTAGTTGATGTATGTAGGGATTAGAATCCATCCTTAAAGTGGTAGGTCTATAATACTTAGGTGGATAATATTGAGAAGTGTGAATTGAAGTGTTCCCTAGAGAGATTGGAAATTGTACATAATATCCATAAGGATCTAGTTGCCTATATGGATATTGTTGCCTTGGCGGTGGCATTTCCCATGCTTGTGGTTGTTGTCATTACTACTAGTATTGCTCCTATGATTGAGGGTAAGCTCTGCTTGGGAAGTAAGTTGGCTAGAAGGGCTTTCTGAGATTACCTTGAGGGTAAGGCAACCATCTTGGCATTTTCTTTTTGACAAGTCTTGGATTGATTTCATATGCCCTAGACTCTTGTAAGTGAGCCATAATAGGGCAACATCCCTTAGGATGTTTATACTGGCATACCTTGCATCCTTTCTTTTCCTCTGAGCTAGAGTTAGTACACTCTTCAACTAAAGTAACTTTTTCCCTCTGTTTGTATTTTTCTCATCCATAGTCTCTTTACTTCTTCTTATCCTTGCCCTTATTGAAGGCTTCTTCAGTTCTTTCTTCTACAATCTTCATGACTATAGTGAACTTCTCATCCACTGAGTCCCACATATTTTCTACCTTAGTCACAATATGACAGATAGATTATTGAATCAGTAGAGTCTTCTTTTGAATCACATCTTCCAAGGTTTCTTCTTCTTTCTTTTCACACATTTGTACATCACATTTTTTGATTGATGGATCTTGGTTATACTTTTCAGCTAATTCTCTCTTTTTCAACTCACCTTCCTCTTTCATCACTTGATCTATTAATATTTGAATCTAATGGGTAGTCATATCTAATAGTATTCCTTGAACATAGAACCCAAGGATTTCTCTAGTTTTAGTCCTTAAACCATCAATAATGTGCCTAAATTATTCCCTTTGCAAAAATCCATGGCTTGGGCATCTATGCAGAAGAGAATACTATTTGTCCATTACTTCATCAAGGGATTCATGTTTCCCTTGTCTCCATCCTTGGATTTACTTTTTGAGGTTAGATAATCTTGATTAGATTTGATATTTATCATTAAAGAGTTCAAGCATGGTACTCCATCTTCTGATTGACTCTAGTTCCAATGATCTATACTAGCTCTCAGCCACTTTGATGAGTGTCCTAGAAAACAACTTGAGCTTTTGCCAATTACTTTCAACATTTTAAAAGGCACAAGCATCATGCAATGCTTTAAGGTGATGTTGTGGATGTACATTGTACCCACCTTCAAATTTAGGAATATTATTCATATTTAGTTTCTTGATGAGACTATTCCTCACATTCTTGGTTGGAATATATATTGCTTCCCTGATATTGATCATCCTGGTCAATAGGGACTCTTCAAGGTTATTGGGTTCATATAGTTCATTGTAGTGATGTCCCCTTTAGTACTCATATCGCTCTTTTTCTTCATGCCTATTACTATCTCTTCGTAGTTCATACTCAGCATCATCTTCATCAAGATGCCTCTAATGATACTCATGCCTATCGTGAGCTTAATATTTCTTCCTATCATGATCTCTAAGTCTTTGTTTCCTTCTGTTAAAGTTCATTGATGATCATGAGGAGGAAGATGACGTAGTTGGAGAATGATGCCAGCTAGTTCTCCTTCTATGAATTTGGAATTCCTCTTTTTATGATTTCGTAGAAGCTCTAGGCCTTGTGCTCTGCCTATGTTTAGAGTCTTCTACCTCTCTTTTTGGTGTATTTACAAGGGCTGAATGCAATTGTACCTTAACATTTTTTCCATACAAATAATAGGTTTTTGTGAATGGGCTTCATGATTATGATGGAGTTTTTCTGCTAAGAATGCATTGCCATCAAGTTCCTCTAGGAAAACATTAGGATTGACTTTCTATCCCTTATTATTTTTATGTTTTGTATCCATGGTAGCATCTCTTTGTACTTGTGTCTTTGTGGGTTGGTATGATCTGGTCATGTGTTTGGTCACATGATATCCCTCTTGTGCATGGCCTAGATTCATTCCCCTTAAGGCTACCTAAAGCATGGTTGGTGATGAACATTCTAGAGGTGAAACAATGTTGCTAGAAAAGTCTCTCCACCTTAGTTGCTTGTCTTGGTGAAAGATGAATGTAAAATTAGGAAAATAAGTATCAATATGAGCATATGAGATTCTTTTTTGCATAGGCACACTCTAGTCTTCATCATCATGTATCCTATCATTGTTCCTTTGTAGCTCTTTGGTAGGTGATAATTTCTCTTCAAGTGTTGAAGCCATCTTCTATGTTTGACACTTAGTTATGTGAGTGTTATTAAGATTGATTAAATGTGTAAGGGAAAACTTTTTAGTTTTTTGCACAATGAACTTTATGAGATCAATTGCTCAACACACATTGATACATCCCTTGCAATAGCATTAAG
Source organism: Gnetum montanum (assembly GCA_015680685.1). NCBI lineage: Eukaryota > Viridiplantae > Streptophyta > Gnetopsida > Gnetales > Gnetaceae > Gnetum > Gnetum montanum. The sequence continues at coordinate 572,384 of MNCI01008066.1, read as the reverse complement.
GATGAGTGGTGGAGTTATCCTTACACTCTACCATACAAGTCATGATTTTTTACATGTGACCAGATCATAATTTGTGGATGGACAATGTAAATATGCTAGTAATAGAATTTAAGTTCAAGATTGTTGTCTTTCCACTTCAAGTTAGTGAATTTCGACTGTATGTTTTAACTCTTAGTGAGGCATATGATTGGTTGATGTTGTAAGGCCTTTAATGCTCCTAATCATAATCATGATGAAAATGAATATTAAATCCTAGGTCTAAGTAACAACAGGAATGTAAATCTATTCTATCCTAGAGTGATTAATATTTGGTCCTTGTCTACCATACATGCCTTGGACTCATGTAGTTATCACTGCGATTACCAAGTGGAATTACTACTGGGTTACTAGATAACTACACTTAGTGGTTGAAACTAGTCGTATCCATTCCACTTACTAATAACATATGAAGTAAAGTGCTTGAAATGTAAAGGATTAACTAAGAAAGTAAGAAAATTATTCTAAGTAAACATAAAGAAAACTAAGTGGATGTTGTAATGATGAAAAACAATCTTGATCTTTATTGTTGATCATGAATTGTGTCCAAGTACAATTCACTTGAATAAAGAGATCTCACAACTTCTCAACACCATACTGTAGGCATTCACTCTATTGCTAAACTAAGAAACATAATTGCAAGAGTTCAACTAAGAGTTTGAATCAAAAGTTGTTGATTATGCATCCAAGTGCTAGTATTTATAGGGTTGCATAGATTTTGAGACATCGCATCTACGATGACATAGGATGGGTTACAACATTGTAGCTATGATATTGTTGATACGATATCATAGTTACGATATCACATGGTTACAAAAATTGGTTTTATCAATACCTTATGGTTGGTACTAAAGGTTGTACTCCATATTTATAGCCTATAGTTAATATTGGTATTGTACTTCTTATTACTTGTATAAAGAAATAGTAATTGATTACATGGCACCAAAATTTTTTTGTTGTACCTTTGATAAGAAATCATAATGTTTTTGTTCTTAGATTTACAACATTCATTTTCCCTTAAATAATTCATTTGCTAAAGAGAATTTTTATAATTATGAAATTCTTAAGTAACTTTTTCAAAGTAAGAAAGGAATAACAAGAAATGGTGAACTATTACTATTATATTTAAAAGAAATTGCAAAAGCTTTATAATAAAATAAGTAAATAATAGGGCTATAATTAATATAAATTTTTTATTTTTCCATAAAATAGGCTTTGCCTAATTTCAACGTTACACATGTGATGAGCAATGAGGTACCCCTATGCCCAACCATATGAATCACAAAGCGTTCACGCGTGATCCAATCGAATTTCGTGGACTTTATAGTTTCCAGTGCACTAGTCTTCTAGGAAGTGAACCTTGCCTTAAGGTCATTCATTGTCTTCCCAATTACACTTGTGATGTACACTGGTATGGTTAAGTGTAATTGAGGCATCCAATTTTTATCATTTTTATTTTATGATTTTGGTGTTTAAAGAGAGATAAAGTAATTGGATTAACTAATTTAATTTAACTAATTAACTAGTATATAAGCAGTCCTAACATAAGCATCCAATCCCACTTTCTGCACATGTCCTAAACCCATGTATCCATTGCTAGGTTACTAAGCGCTACGCTACTAGGCATACCAAGTAATAACACTACTACGATTACCAAACAAATATGTGTTACACTCGAAGTGGTCATACTTATGTGTTTAATCTACCTAGCTTATCTTGTTTAATTACTTCATTAGCTTAATTATGGGAAAACATTGAATAAATAATTAAAAATATTCAATGCATAAATGAAACATTTAAGCTACAAGGTTTATTAAGAAGTTCATCTTTATTGCCACACACACTATTGTGCTCAAGTATAGCAATGCTCAAATAAAGATCTATACACTCAATTACTCCTATTGTGGGCAATTGGAAAAAACATTCTAACTTTTAAATAGACAAACTGCAAGAGCTCCACTACTACTTTGATAAGACATGCCATAAATGTGGCTAGTGAGCATGTATTTATAGACAAGGATAGACCCTTGTGTTGACAGGCCTATGTTGACGCAATTGACTACATTGATAGGGCCTCGTCAATGCAACAAATCGAAACTCATCTACATGTTTACCAAAACTTGAATAAACTAGCTTAGTTATATATTTAAAATATATCTCTACAATTTGGATGAGAGAATATTCTTCTTTGATAAGTAATAAGGTATTTGTATCAAGAATTTCATGACCTTTGAATGTATTAAGCACTTATAAAAATTCCTATAATTCAGACCATCATGAATATAGCTTTTTCCATTAGTACATGATCATGGAATAGAGTCAAATTGTTAAACCACTATAGAAAGAAAATGTAGAAATCAATAAGATGAGACCTTATCATACTATGAGATCCCTATGACACCTATGGTGGCTATGTCATTATCTCTACTTTCCTTAGCCATTGAAAAGGAGTTCTTTGATTTGCTCTTATTTTATTAGTTTGGTTATAGACAGTAAACATAACTAATCCATGTAGACAATGAACTCTAAAGCTGATCCCTACTATATTTATCATGGATATTATTGGCCATATGCCTCTACGCATTTTGATTTTGATGTTATCACTAGATTTCAACTATTGGAAACTACCACTGTTACCATCCTACCATTGCAGATTTTTTAAAAAGCTTTGATTGTGTTGTGGATTCTATGAAAGAGCTTGGATTTCATTTGGTTATAATACTATCTACTTTTGTTTTTAACTTTTAATTTAGATGATTTAGATAAAAATATTATTTAGCATTAGTTATAGACTCTTCCTCCTACATTATGGATAATATAGTGTTTATCTTACACCATTAAAAATGAACCTAAATGGTTTTGTCAATGTTTTCATCATTTAATTTTTCTTTTAACATATTTTCCCATTTTACAATAAGCTATTTACAAGGGAAGATGATAATTATACTATTGTTGTACAACAAGTACTTCTTCATTTTACTCTTGAGGAAGTCATAGAGGTAGTAAAAAGCTAGCATCTAGCAAATCTGTAGATTCATATGGTTATATATAGAATTATTAAAGTGGGCAACACTTGCTATTCATAGAGAAATTTGGGATAGATTAAATTTAGCAATGGAGCAAGGGTTAGATCAACATTGGAAAACTAGTGAAACTATCTTGTTATATAAAAAGAGGGATAAAAATATCCTGAACAATTATCAAATGATTATTGTGAGTAATATTTTTGCTAAGTTGTTGGGCACTATTAGTTCTTGAGCTGAAGGTAACTAGGTTAGGGCTAGGTGTCAAGCAAGTTTCAAATTAAATCATTCAAGTATTGATCACTTAGTTACTCATAGACATTGCATGGAGTTTGCAAAAATGGCTAGTAAAAAAATTTTATTTGTTTTATTAATTTTGTGAAAGTATATGATTCAATAGTTCATACAAAAGTATGATTATGTTTGTATAAAATTAGCATCTCTTTAGATTTGATTACAATAACTCAAATATTATATGAGGAATTGATTATTGAAATTAGATATAGTAAGTCAAAGAAAAAATTTCAATTCCAAAGAAAAATTGAAGTTAAGCAAGGTTACCTACTTTTTCTAACTCTCTTTGGTATCTTTATTAATGAAATGTATGAATGACTATGCAATGGGCAAGATAGTCATGCTATGAGAATTGGATCCTAATTTGTAAATCTTCTTTTATATGTAGATGATGCTAGCTTGATCTTCACTACTGTAAAAGGTATGCAAAATATATTATAAATTTTAGAAAATTATTGTCACTCATTTGGTCTTCAAGTGAATATGGATAAAACTAAATTGATGATCTAAGGTATAAGAAATACCTATTATAACTTCCATTTTGGAGGTACCAATGTGCAAATAGTAGATTCTTTTAAATATTTGGGTCTTATTTATATGAACAATTACATGTGAGGGAAGTGCATTAAAGAAAAAATAGCAGTAGGTTTGAAGGTTTTGTATACTTTCAAAAATAATTGTAAATATTTAGGACTTTAGGCTTGGAAGGTTAGAAAACAAAATTTTCAGGCTATCATCTATCCTATTATTATGTATGAATGTGTTGTTTGGGGACTTGAAGTTAATACTAAACTTTGTAAGATATTGAAAGAATGCAAAAAAATAAATAAATTATTTTTAATGAGTTAAAGTTGAAAATGCAAACACCTTACTCAAGGTTACTATATGAATGTGATTTATTACCTTTAGAAGTAGCAGCTTTATGTCAATTTATTACATACACTCATAGCTTGCATATATCAAGGCAAGACAAATTCTCGAAATCACTTCTCAAGGATTCACAAGACCATGGATGGTATTTGTAGGGGATGCAATGGTTGAGAAAATGGAATATCTCTTGGGAGGATGTGCAACAAAATCCTAAGCATATTTGCCAACTAGTGAAATAGAAGGTTTTAACACATATATGGTCTAATGTAAAAGGTAAAAGATAATTTTATTTACATTACATTAGATATAATAAACTAGATGTAGAAAATTACTATCTCTAAACTACTATTCCAATTAAGTATTGAAATGTTATCAGCAAGCTTAACTTAGTTCCTATCATCTTAAAATTGAAAGTGTAAAATATATTCAACTCTCTCGATAAGAGCGCATTTTTAGCTTGTATAGGTTAAGAGCCCTTGAAGATGAGTGATGAGTGGCGAGATACCCATACACTCAACCATACGAATATGAGTGTTACACGCATGATCTGGTCAAACTCCGCAGACGGACTAGTTGTGGTATCTAGACAGTTAGCCTTAGGTCATAGTTCGATGTCTTCCCACCTAGACTAGTATTAACTTTGTCATGTATGGTTTAGTCCAAAGTGAGGTGTATGATGTGGTTTCTAACCTAGTGCTACTCCTTGAGGCAATGGAAAATATCTTTAATTAAGCTAAGAGAGAGAGAGGTTGAGAGAATCTAAACTAGCCTAAGTGTGATGAGTATCCGTTCCTCAATCATTCGTACACATCTTGGACCTCATGCTTGACTACCACTGGGATTACCAAGTGCAGATCCTAGGCACGCTACTGGGTTACCAAGTAGTCACACTTAAATGCTCGTGATCAATTCATACTCATTCCGCATTTAACAAGAGTTTAGGGTAAGAAGATATATTAACTAAGAAAGCAGTAAATAACAATTAAATAAATAATTAAGCTAAGTGGATGCTACAATGATGATATAATCTTGATCTTTATTGCCAGGCATGTGTGTGTCCAAGTATGTCACACTCGAATAAGGATGTCGTACAATTACAATCACCACACTGTGGGCATGCATTGGGAGGAAAGGGTTGAGAGAAATCTAAACTTAAAAACTTACAATAAAATCTCAAAACTAATGCCCAAAAGCAAGTGTGCTGCCTTTTATTTATAGGCTCACACCAGAACCATGATATCGCGTACGCGATATCGCATGCAGGCTGCGATATTGCTTACGCGATATTGCATGCAGGCTGCGATATTGCTTACGCGATATTGTTGCCCCGATAACTGAGCTCCGATAACTAGGTCTGACAAACCATGTATCTTGTATTAGGGCTTCGATAATAGGGCTTCGATAACTGGGCCTGACAAACCATGACTCATCAATGAGTTACATATGTTTCTTTTTTGTGTTGTGACTACTTATTTGAGACATCATTATCGTTATAGCAAAAAGCTTGTATGATTTATTTTTGATGCCTCCATTGATGCTTGGTCAATTTGTAGAGTCTATCTTTATTTTTCATGAAAATATAATTTTTTCCAATGAATTCTATGGATCTTCAAACTTAATAAAGCTTCAATTTCATTTCATTTCATTTAGCATTACCAATATGCTCTATGAGCGGTATAGATGGAATATTACCTATGAGCTTTATAAATGGAATATTATTACCAATCTATGATTGATAGTAGTACTAGATTAGTTATATAGTTAATATATATACCTATAATTTAATTGAGAGAAACTTGCAAAACCAAAGTTTGAATTAGTTCATCTATTGTATTAAAAATTATCTAAATTGTCATTTTACTAAATTTTATGTATTTTATAACAATTTTGGTCAGATTCCTATGATTGCATGATGAGAAGGATGACTAATTTCAAGTTTGGTACTAAATCTTATGCTTTAAAATACTTTGAATTTTCATGAATTATCTTTTCCATACATAGTCTTGTGCTTTGCCAAATTTTATTTCTATGGATAAAATATTTCCCTCTAGCTTTATGGATGGAATATTATTTAACATTACCGATAAGCTTCCTTGGAGTGTTATATATTAAAAATTATTTAGCTTTACCAATCTATGATTGGTAGTTGGCCTCTCATCCAAAAATATTATTTAGGGCTATGACTAATAGCTGTCCTCTTAACTAAAATCAGCCAAAATCAGTATTATTTTTGCAATTGATATTGTAGATACCGATGAATTTAAGGATCTTGACCTAGCAGAAAAAGCAAATTACGTAATAGATTTATGAGAATTCTTATGTAACCAAAAAAATAAAAAACTAAAACAAATTATTTGCAAAGCGAAGAAAAGCCAGAATATTCCATACTCCAATTTAGTTTTCAGTGTCGCAAAAGACTTGAATATTTCTTTCTCAGGTTGACGCTTCCGTTTTTTGGCTTAAAAAAAATAAATTTAAGGAATGCACTTGATTGGAGTTGGCTTGTTTAAGCTACTTTACGACGTTAAGCTTTCCTTAAGATGCATAACAAGAAGTCTTGGTTTTGTTTTTGTAGATTGCATACAAGTATGTTGCTCTTTGAAAAGTTTATCGTTACCAGAGATGCGTCAAAGATTTAACGTTGGAAACTGTGGGAAAGGAAATAGAAAATTATTAAAAGTGCTCACTAACTTTAAGAATTATACAATCAAACGTCTTCTCCCATTTTGCAGATAAAACTCACTCCTGATACGGTAGAAATTGAGAATCCTAATTATCATGTCGAAAATGTTCATGTTTATGGTGTTTTTTTCTTCTTGTTTGAACGCTGTAATGAAATTTGAGCACACAGAAAACGATTTAAATTTTCAACTGTAAATAGATACCTTTCCAAAAAGTGATGCTTTAGAAACACAAAAATAGTCCTCCAAACCACCGAACGAACTTAGCAGAAATCCGATTGCAGACAAACTCTTTATTGCAGAAGGTGGTTTTGATTTTGGTAGCAGCACAACTCACATTGCGTACTCTCTTTTTCTGATCTAACCTTAGTCTTTTACACGTTCCTGCCCAAAATGAAAACGACATTTGGAGCTTTTTCACGTGAGTGACCGCCACATTGCTTTGGCACCGTCCAACAACATTAATTTTCCGTCTGGCAATCCCTGCTTCTTCATAACCCCTCTCTCTTTTTGGTGGTTTATATGCAACCAACCCACAGCGCATCCCCACTCGTGATACAGATAGATGCAATAAGCTGAGTTGAGTCGCTTTACCTCATTCTCTCTCTCTCTTTCTGCTTCTCTGATTCTGTGGCAGCACTGCTGTTAGGTATGCAGTTTCATGGGTTTTTTTCTCCTTTTTGTTTCTTGGGTAACTAATAAGCCTCCAGAGAGTAGAGATTCAAAGATTAAATCCAAGTGTTTTAATTATATTTGGATTTCACGGTCCAGGCTCACGTATCACTAGCCAAAGAAATGGAGGACGGAGAGGAGGTTCAGGCTATTGTTTGTGACAATGGATCCGGGACTGTTAAGGTAAGCAATAACATTCTTCCAAACCCGACCCCTCATTATTCATGAGTATTCTGAAAGTTGTTCTTCCAATGAAGATATTAGATATCTAGTTGCTCAATAATCAATGGCATTGTCATGAGAAGAATCTAATTACATCAATTTATGGGATAATTAAGCATGGTCTGCTTTGTTATGTGTTTTTTATCTGTGCAGGCTGGATTTGCAGGAGATGATGCACCAAGAGCAGTGTTTCCAAGCCTGATAGGGAGGCCAAGGCACAAAGGAATCATGGTGGGCATGGGCCAGAAGGATGCCTATTTGGGAGATGAGGCACAGTCTAAGAGGGGAGTTCTGACACTCAAGTACCCAGTTGAGCATGGAATTGTGACCAACTGGGATGACATGGAAAAGATCTGGAATCACACTTTCAACAATGAACTCAGAGTTGCCCCAGAGGATCATCCCATTCTGTTGACAGAGGCTCCTCTCAATCCCAAGGCCAACAGAGAGAAAATGACTGAGATCATGTTTGAGGTCTTCAATAGCCCTGCCATGTACGTTGCAATTCAAGCTGTTCTTTCACTTTATGCCAGTGGAAGAACCACAGGTACGTGTCTTCCATAACGTTCTTTTACTCCGTAAATTTAGCTCTTGCCTGTTATGCATCTAGAGCCTGTATAAAACAGGGCAAGAACATATAGTACAGTACAATCAACCAAGAAAATTTAATTTTCCCAATACTCAGAAGTAGATTATCACAGTTTCTGTAAGTTTTCCTCAACTTGCTTTGAATAATGAAACCCATCAATTTATGGCATCTGGGTTATTATGTGCAGGTATTGTTTTGGATTCTGGAGATGGGGTCACTCATGTGGTTCCCATCTATGAGGGGTATGCTCTTCCCCATGCAATCCAGAGACTGGATCTTGCAGGTAGGGATTTAACAGATGCACTCTGCAAGATCCTGACAGAGAGGGGATATGCCTTCACTACCACAGCAGAAAAGGAAATTGTAAGGGACATGAAGGAAAAGTTGGGATATGTGGCACTGGACTATGAGAGGGAGCTGGAAATAGCCAGGGCTTCCAATTCTCCAGAGAAGACTTATGAACTGCCTGATGGGCAAGTGATGGGCATTGGTGGTGAGAGATTCAGATGCCCAGAGGTGCTGTTCCAGCCATGTCTGATTGGAATGGAAGCTCCAGGCATCCATGAGACCACCTACAACTCCATCATGAAATCTGATGTTGACATCAGGAAGGATCTGTATGGCAACATTGTGCTCAGTGGGGGATCCACCATGTTTGCTGGCATTGCAGACAGGATGAACAAGGAAGTTGCAGCTCTGGCACCCACGTCCATGAAGATTAAGGTGGTTGCTCCACCTGAAAGGAAATACAGTGTCTGGATCGGAGGTTCGATCCTGGCTTCTCTCAGCACTTTCCAGCAGGTAAGATGACCAACTTTATTTGCAGGGACTTCAGTTTTGTAGAAATTTGAACCTTACAAATACGCGTTTGGATTAGAGTTTTTATAAATTTCTAGTACCTAAGATTACCAGTCCATCAATCATTTTTTTTTCTTTTTTTGGCCTTAATTTCCAATCTGATCTTTCGACTTTAACTTTGCAGATGTGGATTACCAAAGCTGAATTCGAGGAAAGTGGTCCCGCCATTGTTCACAGAAAGTGTTTCTAGATCGACTGTTTCTACCTGCTTAAGCATTCTTGGTTGCTTTGTTATTTCCGTTCGTGTTTGTTGTTTTGTGTGATGAACTGAAGTGCAAGGGAGGACGCTCGCGCATAAATTGTGTGCATAGGCATCTATAATAATATAGAACCGGCCGAGACAGGATTTGTGGTGGTTAAGGTAATCAAGTAGCAGAGATTTCGAGATTGGGATTTTATGCGTGATTGCTGTGCAATAATTGCGTATATATATCCCTGGTGGTCCCGTTGTGATTATTTCATGCCCCTTGCACATAAAGAACTCATATGACCCTCTTTTAAGTTATTTAATTATTTGTCTATTCAAATTCAATTTGTAGTTATTTGCACATGGAAAACAACGTACATGAGTTTCTATCCGTCACAGCATAGAATGGATCAGGATACAAAATTAAACTTAAAAAATTGTATAGACGCCATAATTTTCTTCCGTCCTTTACTTTTCTTGTCCATGCGATTTTCTATTGCTCCTTTACTTTTTCTTATCCACACATGCTCATGTTTTAATTGCTATGGAACTTACCTCAAATTGTCAAGTGCACTCAACCCCATAAGTTGTAGTATGAGCTTGAATAATTTGAGAGATAAGCTATTTGTGCTAGTTCATTCGATAGTTAGAGGTGAAAGAACTCACCATGTGCAAAGGGCATCAATTTGCATGTCTATTCCTTGTATTGTCAACTACATTGTTTTAACCAGTGCAAACATGGAATTTTGAAATTAATGTTTTATTTTTGTAAATTTTTAATGAAATTATTGCTGGCATTTTAAAGATTAATCAATATAACATTCATTTTTTAGTTGGGAGGTTGTGGGTTCAATTCTTGCCTCCACTTATGTGTGGTAGTAGTGGATTAGCTTTGGGGTGGGACCCTTTTGTTTGGTGAGTCACATCTACCCTGCTATGTGGGTAGGGGTTGTGCTACCAACCTCGAATTGCCTCGCCTATAAATAAAATAAAAAATAGATGATACCATGTATGATATGATGGAAAGTTTAAAAATATCTTGAGGTACTTATCTAATTTTAATATTTTGAAATGAAAATTAGATGAGGGCCCATTTCATATCACTTTCTTTATTGAATATTTTTAGTGCTACTCACCATACTCTATTTGTATTGATATCTATCCTTAAAAACTTCTTTAACTTCTTTCCTTTTAAATTTGAAAGATCACTTGTTACCAAAGAATTCCAAATTTTATTAAAATGTCAACTTCCACCAATCCAAGTCCAAGATTTCAACATAATAAAATATTGATTTGTAGCTTTTGAAACAAAGTTTCAGATGCAAGCAATAGCAACACAATGCAAAAAAATATTATTACCATTTTTATAAGCACTCTTACAAAAAGATCATTTATTAAATGTTATACATGTTCACTTTAACTCGTTATCAAGTAATAAAGTTTTCCTTTTTCATGTTGATGAGTAGCAAGAGATCCCTACGCCTAACTATACAAATCACACAAATGTTGTGTGTAACCTAATCATCATCTGTGGATGCGTTAACATAATCTCTAAAGAGTTAATTGTTGACCTTTTGGTATGCCAAAATCTTAAGGAAAATGGAAAACAAAGAATGTTGGTTGTAGATTATGCGTTTACAGGACATGAACAAGAATTTCACATCAAGACAAAGCACTCATGGAAATAAAATCTACAACAAGGTGTCAAAATGGAGACTACATAAGCAAGATGAGAGCATGTACAAGTATGGATGAAAATGAAGACTACAAATCAAACAAAGATGCTCCAAGGATTGGGAAGAAGCCAAATTAACAAGAGAAAGCCTTAAGAACTAGAGTTCAAAGACTTGAGGAGACGTCTCCAAGAAATTGTAGATGTTTTAGCTGAGAAGAAAGAAATTATAGAAAGACATCTTCAAGAAATAGTAGAGATCTCTATTATAGAGTAGACATCTCCCAAGAGACATTCCATTCTCCAAGGAGATGTCTCTTCACAATTGAGGTAGAACTTAGGTAGACATCACAACTTTGAAGGAGACATGTACACAAGCCATTGGGTAGTTGTTGCATGAATTTCAAGGTGTTTTTGGAAACTCCAAAACTATAAGAAGACATCAAACTCTTGGGGATTGTGAAAGAATTATGAACATCAAAGCTATCATTGTCTATTCCATGTTGTTGTACTTGTGTACTTCAATGTCACATCATTTTCTTGATTGTTTGTAGTACTATGCTTCAAAGTACAAGGACTTGTAATTTGAGTTGCACTCTTTCCTTGTTTTTCTTTCTCTTTCTTTTTTGTCCTATAGGGTTGATGTGCTTTTTTCGATAAGGCATTCATATTGAGTTTGTTGGGATCTTGCAAGATAGAGTTATTTTGGAACGCTAAAACACTTTAGAGCATAGCACAATTTTGTAAAGGTTGTGAGATCCTTAAACCACATTTTGAGCTTGCTGGGACCTTGTGGGTTTGAGATATTTTGCAGTGATAAAACTCTCTATAGTAGAGCTCAAATCTTGTAAAGGTTGTGGTGTCTTCTAAATCACATTGTGGAAGAAACAAAGTCCAGAGTTGTGCAAGGAATCTACTCTCCAAGTGTAGACTACCCAAGTTGGGGAACCACGTAATTTTTGGTGTGTTTTGTATGACAAGTTTGACTTCAAATTGGGAAACTTATTCAACCCCCTTTCTAAGTTCTTGATCCTCATTAATGTGTGATTGTTGATCATTGTCTTCCTACCTTAAGTTAGTTGTAATCAAAGTATATGATTCAATACAAAGTAACATATATCATGTGATATTAATTAGCAATGATAAAGGTAAAATAAAACATTGTAAATTGAATATTTAATCTATGTAATAATGAAATTAGCCTATTGGAAATAAGTATATGGTCTTGGCTAGCTATACAAATCCTAAGCTAGTATAATCACCACTCAGATTACCAAGGAATGTCATTACTGGGCTATCAAATAACTATACATTATGCTCAAAACTAGTCATTTTTATTTTTCCAAGTTACTAATATGCAATGGAAATGTAAATGTAAATGACATAGGAAATGTAATTTGTATTCAAAGTTAAATTTATTCATAGTAATATGTTGTAATAATCACAAATGATCTTGATCTTTAGTAGCCATGAAATGAAAGATTTCTATCATAACCTAGGTATCAAGCATTCTTTCTCATCACCCTACAACCCTCAAGCCAATGGACAAGTAGAAGCAAGTAACAAGGTCATCATCACCTTACTCAAAAAGATGCTCAACAATAGTAAATGCAAGTGGCATGAGCGGCTCATCCATGCACTATGGGCATACAAAATAGCTTATCGCATGGAAATTGGCATGATCCCTTATAGCCTTGTTTATGATTCTGAAATTGTTTTACCTCTTGAATTGCAAGTGGCATCGCTTTGAGTAGCCTTGATTGACTTCATCAATGATGACCAGAATAAGGAGTTGTGGATGACAGCCCTAGATTTAGTGCAGGAGTGGTGTATGCAAGCGGTTGCTCATATTGAGCACTTTCAAGAGAGGCAAAAGCTGTAGCATCATCATAACTTCATCATGTGTAAGATCAAGGAGGGGAACCTAGTCCTCAAGGTCGTCCATGAGCATGTGGACAAATTCTCAGCCAACTAGGAAGGGCCCTTGCTTGTCACTAGAGCCTATGAGAATAGACCATTCAAAATAGCCAAAATGTATGGGAATGACCTGACCAATTTGGTCAGTCATTCCTATCTAAAACCATACTACATGTAGCCAAAAATTGTCAACAAGTGAGCTTGCTTTCAATGTTCGTTGTGACCTTAAACTAGCAACATAGCCTACTAGGGCCTTAAATTGGTACCATGGTCTACCACGATCTTAAACTAGCAACCTTGATGACCTGGATAGCTTGATTCTCATGTGACTTGTATGCATTATAGCATTATAATATGAAATGGTGTTTTGTATTCTTTATCACTACTCCTTGGGTCAATCCTCTAAGCACCAATAAAGAGGGGCCATTGAAACACCACAAAAATTTGCATGTTATATAGCCAATCTTCATCATGTAGCTTTCACCCCATGGAACCTAAGGAAAAACTTCATTGTAAATGTGAAAATTGTAACCCACAGTGGGAAATTTCACATACTTTATACTTTTGGGACTGAAAAATGCCTCATAAGTGGTCAAAGCCTCATTCCCCAAGTGAAAAAATGTCATCTAGTATCTATATTTGGGCTTGGGCAGGGTGGGGGGTTTGGTGGGGGTGGGTGAGGAATTCAAAAATGCCTTTTGAAATGCCAAAAAAGGCAATTTGATGGGTTTTATGGGGGTGTACATTTTTCTACATTGGAAGCACATGTAGGGGGTAAATTTCACCTACCCCTTGCATGGAATAATGGGGCTTTTGGAAACTTTTTCCCTTTAGCTTGGAGACCACATGCACAACCTAAAAACCTCCCCCCTCAGCATGGAAGTTCCTTCCCCCCATGCATCCCCAAGGCAGCTACA
>MNCI01008066.1:519416-558393 GCA_015680685.1 Gnetum montanum | reverse complement strand
ATGTAGCATGGAGTCTTCGTCCCTAGCATTAAAAATTGCATCCCCCAAAGTGGAAGCCACAAAAGCTGAAATTCATCACTTCAACATTGACCATCCACTTTAGTAAACATCATGGAGAGCTTAGTGTGGAAGGTGTACCCCAATTACTATTTACAGTAAACAAAATGGCCACGGGGGTGGGGGGAGAAGCACTTATTATGGCCATGGGGAGTGGGGGGGAGGGACATCCATCTCACTTAAATTTTCTAGCCAATTTGTAGCCAAATTTATAGTCATTATGTAGCCCCATTCATGGCCTAAAGAACCTATAAGAGCCAACCTCAAACACCATCTATAGGCTCAGCAAGTGGAGCAAGTTCATCATTATTAAGCAACTTTTGGCATACACACATTTTTGCACACAAAACTCCATACTTGAGGCATTCTCAAGCACTCAAGAGCTTTTGTAAGTTCCCATACTTGCATTCTCTTAAACTCCAACATGGAATCATTATAGCCTTGAGAATTATGAACTTTTGGTGTCAAAGCTACATTTCTGGGGCTCCAAATCCTTAGCGTAGAGTAATTTGGTAGTTCTCACTTTTGTCACCCCCTTCAATAGTGATCCAACTTGTAGATCTAAGGTTGCAGTGGAGGAGGTTCGATAGCATCAGGAGTGGCTTAACATCTGGATTGTGAAGCAGATCACATCAGCTTCAATAGGCTTTGGGCTCCTACATAAGTGAACCCTCTTTTTGCTCATTTAGGCATCATTTGTACACATTTCTCTATCTTATAATTTATTCAATCTTAATAAAGTTTTAAGTTTTGGGTTTTGCGTAAGAAATATATTTGTTTATTATCTTTGCATCATTTCTGTTTTATATTCGTAAGTCCTTAGTTGACTTGCCTAACCAGCTAGGGCATCCCAAATCCCATTTTTTCTATAATGGACCTAGGGATTCATGGGTTGAGGAATTACTACACCAAGGATCTTTGGTTTTTTCAGTGACCAAGATTTTCAGTCACAACAATTTTTCTTAGTTGTAATCAAAGTATATGATTCAACTCAAAGTAACATATATCATGTGATATTGATTTGCAAGGATAAAGCTAAAATAAAACATTGTAAATTGATTATTTGACCTATGGAATAATGAAATTAAATACTAAACTAGCCTATTGGCAATAAGTATATGGTTCTGGCTTGCTATACACATCCTAAGCCAGTGTAATCACCATTGGGATTACCAAGTAATGTCATTACTGGGCTATCAAATAACTATATGTTATGCTTGAAACTGGTCATTCTTATTTTGCCAAGTTACTAATATGCAATGGAAATGTAATTTGTATTCAAAAGTAAATTTATTCATAGTAATATGATACAATAATCACAAATGATCTTGATCTTTATTTCCAACTATGAATTGTGTTCAAGTACATCTCACTCAAATAAAGATTTCGTATAGTTACTACAAATTACACTATAGGCACTCATGGACTAACTCTAAATTCATGAAAATAGACTACAAAAATCTGATTAAGGATGAACAAAAAATATGCATTAAGTATAGTGGTTGGACAATATTTACAAACATTGCCAACTCCAAATACATTACATCTATAATGTTGTATGCAGTTATAGCTACAATATTATAGGTGCAACATTGCACTTGATTTATTAAGTATTCATCATACCTCACAACTTAATAAAAACTCTTCCTTGAGTTAAATAAAATGGGATTTATTTTATTGCAAAATTGTGGAGGTGATGAAACATTTTTCACAAGGACTGTGATATTGTAGATGCAATATCATAGTCCAATATACAATGTCATAGATACAATATAGTGGGTCATGGTCATGCCTATAACTATGAACCTACCATCATGTCAAATGAGAAGTTTTTTACAATACTTAGCAAAACACTTGTAGTTTGTTTTCTTAAAATTAGAGCTAGTTGTGAATGCCCACAATGTGATGAATTATAGTTATATGACATTTGTATTTAAGTGGATTGTTCCTAGACGTAATTCATAAATGTCAATAAAGATCAAGATTGTTCTTCATCATTGTAATATCTTACACATAATAAGTTTACTTTTTAGTGTCATTTACTTTTACTTTAACATTTACATTTCCTTGGGCATTTACCATTACTGTGTTCATTAGTATAGGTGGAATAAGTATGATTGGTTTTAAGCATAAAGTATAATTGCTTGATAATCCAATATTGACTAGATTCCCTCAATGGCAATGTTACTTGGTAATCCTAATAACAATTACCCTAGCCTAGGACATGTATTGCAAACTAGGACCAGATACTTATCGTAAATAGGCTAAAATAGCATTATATTTCTATTGTACTTAGAGATATAATTTATAATCACTTTCACTATGTTTACTATTAGTACACTTAGAGCCTACTAACATTATTTCATCATATACTTTACTAAAAGTTAAACCCTATTTTTTATACTTTGTTAAATTTAAGTGAGAAGACAATGATCAAGAACTTATAAACAACTCACTAGTATACTTACATTATTCATCCATAGATTATGATCTAGTCATATGTGAATACTTGTGTGTTCTATGGTTGAGTGTTGAAATTCTCTATTGCTCATCATTCATGTTGTTGCCAAGGATATGTCAATGTTTGCTAGTCAGTTGATCTTAACATAGTTTATTATATCAAGTATTCCCAAGCTTATCTCTTATACTTAGAATAATTATTTTTTAAAAAACATACAATTAAGCATTGACACACTTAAAAGGACTTCAACACCTAAATTAAAAATCCACCTACTATTGATTTTAATGAAAGTATTGCCAAAAATTATAATGAAGAAAATTGGAATGGATCGATGCAAACAAGAATATCATGTGCTCATGCTTATCCTTATTATCTTGATTTTATATTTATTTTTTCACCAAGATGAATAGTTCAAATGGAGAGACTTACAAGGTAACATTGTCTTGCCACCTAATCACTCATCATCATCTATGCTTTAAGAAGCTCTATTGAGATCAAATCTTGGCCATGTATAACAAGGGTATTAAGTTAGTAGTAACATGAGAAGGCCATATCAAGTAACAAAGTCTCAAGCAAGAAGAGATGCTATCATGGTGGCAAGATATGAATAATAAAGAGGAAAGAGGGCATCACAGAAAACTATCCTTATAGAAAATAAATATGTGCCATGCAAAGTTAAAATGTCTCATTATTCTCATAGATCTAGTTCTGAATCACCTATTCAATACATTGAAGATCTTGTAAAGTTAATATTATGTTTAGCTATACAAAAAATCCTAGAAGAAATGAGGTAAACTCTAGAATTAAGAGGAATTCAAAGCCTAAGACCTTTGAAAGATCTAAAAGAGATGAATCAAGGAGTCATAAAAAGAGAACTAGCCAGTAGCAATTTACAAGTCCACCATTCTCTTCATGACACTCATCAAAAAACTCTGATAAGGAAGGATGAAAATCAAGGGATCATGATAAGAAAAGGAGAAGGGATTATGACAAACATATCAATAGTAATGAGCATAAGAGAAATCACCACTATTTTAAAGAGTATAAACCCAAAGATTATGAAGAACTCCTATTATTCACTAGAAGCATGATTAGCATTAAAGAAGTAGTGTACATACTGACTAGACACCTAAGGGGTAGTTGCATCAATAGAGTTGATATGAATAATATTCCAAAGTTTGAAGGAAGATACAATGTAGATCTACAAAAATACCTTCAAGCTTCTCATGATACCTATGCCCTATAGAATATAGAGAATGATTAACAAAAATTAAAGTTGTTTCTTAGAATACTCATAAAGAAAACAGAAAGTTGGAACCAATTCTTGGAACTAGAATCAATTAGAAGATGGAGTACCATGTTGGAGCTCTTCAATGATAAGTATCAAAATTATTCAAGAGTGTCAAACTGAAAAAAATAAATTCAAGTATATAAAAAATGGACACATAAATCCCTTGATGTAACAAGGGTTAGATATTATTGACTATTACATAAATGCCTAGCTCATGAATTTTCTCAAAGGAAATAACTGCAGCACATTATTGATGGGTTGAAAATTAAAACAAGGGAGATCCTTGGAGAATATACCTAAGAAAGATTATCTAATATGAAAACCAATTGAATTCAGTGGTTGTTAGACTAAGTGACAAAAGAAAAGGGAGAGTTTTGTAAAAGAGAATCAATCGAAGATTACAATAGAGATCATGGTCTTAGAAAAAGAGATACAAGAATCTATGAGAAATAAGAAGAGGAAACACTAGAAGACATGATCTAAAGAAAACAAAACTTTGCCTATTCAAAAATGAGTAATTAGTAGTGCAATAAAGATAGATAAAAGTTGGGATTATGTAAATGAAACGTTTGCAATAGTACTAAAGATAGTGTACTAGAAAATTGAATAAGCATTCAACTAGAATAAGAATAAGAATAAGAAGAGCAATAATGAGCATGAGAATTACAAGAACAAAGGAAAAATTACTATAGTGGAGAAGGTTACATACTCAAGTTTTGAAGAAAAAAATGGATGTAGTTTGTGGAAATATGAACATCCTAAAGGATGTTGTCCCATTATGGTCCATTTACAAGACTCCAACGCATATATACTTAATCCAAAATTTTCCAAAAAGAAAACGCCTAGACAATTATCTTATCCATAAGGTAATTATAAATAGCCTTATCAATAGTCATATAATCCAAGTGAGACCTATCCTCAACCACAAGAACAATCCTAGTGGTAGTGGTAACAACCACAGTTTTGGGGGATGCCATCACTAAGGTAATAATATTTGTATTGGCAATTGAATCCTTATGGATATTATGTCTAGTCTATTATCTTTCTAAGCATTACTTTTGTGTAAACCTCTTCTCATTACTATCTAGCCATGTACCACAAACTTATGATCCCATGCATGGAATCATAACCTTACATGTCTCAACTAGCAGTAGGTCACTTTCATCAAGCTTCTAATCTTTTACCACTAGTGCCACTTCCAACAATGCAAGGAAAATTGCCAACATAACCATAATATAAAAGTACAACTAGGATAGTCAGTACATAAGGGGCTATTACAAGTAATAGTAAATCACAATCAAGAAAATACTATTTGTTCTAGATGAGTATAGAAAATTTTTGAGGAATAGGAATCTCATCTAATCTTGCTCATTTCATACCAAGTCCTCAAACTAGTACCATTCTTCAATTATCAACAAGGAAGAATTTAAAGAATGTCATGCTTATCCAAATTGTTAACACATTGGATAAAGATAGAAACACTTCCCAAGAAATGAACAAATTTCAAAGACCCTTTCATCTATCTCTAAATAGCAAGAAATAAGACATGCAAGAATCTATTAAATTCTATATTGTAGATAAATCTTATCTCTTAAGATATGTACAAGGCTTGAAATTTACCTCCTTTAAAGAAATGCAATATTCTATTAGAGTTTGATAACCATTCTATCATAGTTCCACTTGGAGAATTGGAAGATGTGGGAGCAACCATAACTAGTTAATTTTATCCTACAAACTTTATTATTATTCATGTGGAAAAGAATAAAGGGAAATTTTCTATTATTATAGGAAAGGCATGGCTTAGACCTATGGATGCTAAGCTTGAAATTAGAGACTTATCCTTAGAAATCTCTAAGAAAGATAAAATTGAAGTCATTTAAAGACATAGAGTTCCATGTATCGTATATAGTGATAACAAGTGTAATTGTGTGTAGAAGATTTGGATAACAACATAGGATAACATCGTGTTGTATCCACTTTGTTCTAGGTTTACTCCATGTCTTTTTAATTTAAAGTCTATGGAATGTTGAACTTAGAAGTGGTGGATGAATAAGTTCCCAAAATTTAAATTCTTTGGACAATGCACACACACCAAATTTAACATGGTTTCCCAACTTTGGTAGTCCATAGTCAAAGGGTAAATCACAAACACACCTCTAGGTTTTATTTCTCTTAAATTTAATTTGAAGGATCTGCATCCTATATAATCTTCAAGCCTGGAGTGTTGTGATGCTACACCAACCACTCAACCCCACAAGGTCCTAATTGGCTTGCAATGTGGTTTCCAGGCTTCCACAACCTTTACAATCTTGATCTTCACTTAGGAGTGTTGTGTTGCAACACCAACTACTTAATCCCACAGGATCCCAATAAGCTCAATCAAGATGCCTTCTCACAAGAAGCACATCAACCCCACATGGTTCAAGGGAGGACAACAATTACAATGGATGAATGTAACTTAGTTTGTTGATCCTTGTACTTTGAGGTACAACACACTTTACAATGGAAAAATGATAATACAATGAAGAGCAACAATGATTACATTGACTAACAAATGATTAGAAAATGATTATACAAGAGCTTACACATTTCCCAATGCATATGATGTCTTCTTATAGCTACCATGTTTTCAAATCCATCTTTTAACTCATGCAACAACTAGCTAACCATTGTTAATGATCATGGAATATGTCTTTTTTGTGCCTAACATGTCTTTCTATATTTTCCCTCTATTCTAGGAAGACATATTTCTTTGGAAAAGATGTCTTTTTGAAATCTTAATTCTAGGAAGATATCTTTGTCTGGTCAAAGATGTCTTTCTAAAATTGGCTTGTATTCTGTGAAGACATGTTTGTCTGGTGAAGATGGCTTTACCTAATAAAAGATGTTTGTTGTTTCTTGAAGACATCTTTGCCTATACATCCTCCAATTCTGCCAAGACATCGACTATTTCTTAAAGATGTCTTTCTTCACCTTCTTTTACATGATGAATTCTTCATTACTTGTTCATAACCTTTCACTTTTGCATGCATCAATGGCAACTTTGCTTGTCCATGTTCTTTGGATTCTCTTCATTTCTCAAAGGCATCTTTCTTTTTGTGGATGAAACCTTGAGGCATTTTGTCTACGTCAATGTGTTCCTTATGATATCATCTTAGTCCTACAATCACAACCATGCAACCATACAAACAACCTTTGTTTCCATTTTTATTAATGTTTTCACACATAAAAAGGTCCACAAAGTCATCTTTACTAGTTTTAGATTTGATGTTCTACATCACCAGCTACATTATTTTTAGTTTTTCGTTAACATTTGTTAAAGATGATGTCTCATGTCACCGAAAATGTCATTTTTGTGAAGCTTATCTTCGATCTTAATTTTTGATGTTTAGAATTATCTTCTATGTTATTTCTGACTTCATCTTCTTCAGTATTCTTCTTGGCATACAACATCATTTTGCTCTTCAATGTCTTTCATTAATCCTACTTTTGACATCTAACATTATTTTTTACATTAGCTATCTATCATTTCTCCTCTCTAGAATCTTTCAAATGATTTTGTGAGCTTAAATGCATTGTTTCTTCAAGATCTACAAGGCTTTTTTAGCCTATAAGTAGTAGAATAGCCCTAAACAGAAAGGCATTATTAGCATTTGGCCTTGGCACTTGGAACATTTTTCATTTGAAGAACTCTCCAAAACTATCTTCTCTACAAAACAATAATTCTTCCAATAATGATTAAAAAAATCTCTATGATTCTCAGTTCCTTAGATTCTCTTCTAATTTTCCTCCCTTCCTATTGATACATTTGTATGTCCTTCATGTTGTTCTCTTAACACACGGATCACCCCTTGGATCTAGATCAACACATAGATGTAATTATATTTCTCTTTCTATTGTTTTTATCAACTTCTTATTTGCAATGGTTCCATCAAATCTACATCAAGCACACACATCAAATAGAGAATAGGCTAACATAGCTCCTCATCACTCATCCCTGATTCATGATCTCATCTCATAGGATTGTCATTGCATCCTTCCAGGTTCTTTTCCTAGATATTTTATTTGTTTGTATTATTGATTCTTTTTCGAGGCTTAGATTCAATGAACTTATTTCTATTTATCTTGTGTTTCTGTCTCTTTTTAGTTGCATGTGTTATGTTGTTCTGTAGATCGAATTATATAAAAAATTTTCATTATATTGTGTATGTACTTTTTATCTACTTTGTTCAGTTAGCTATTTCATGTACTTATTTTTTCACTTGTTACTTGCTGGTGTTTGGAAAAAATGTTGTCTTAGATTATTGGGTTTTCCAATGATCTGCAAGTTCCCTATCAATTTGGAGAATTTAATTCTTTAGACCATTTTATGAATATAATATTTCTTAGCTCATTTTTGTGTTATGTTGTGTTGAATCTCAAATTACTATAATTCTTACAACAACATCTTTCTAGCGTTAAAAGCAAGACCTCTAATAAATTAATACTATTTCTAAAATTTCTCTTTACCTATTCTACTTCTAAATGACATATTATGTCAAAACACTGATATCACATCATTTCTCTTATGACTTTTACATTTCTCTCAAATAGAAAACTCTCACCTTTTATTTCAAGTGCAAACCTATTTGTAGGGAAATTCGAAGCTTTGGTAATAGCCTTGTGAAGTCACAACTATTCTTGCAATATGTTCATAGCTATGGCATCATCTTATAATTCAACTTTCTTTAAACTTTATGAGCTTATTAACTTGAGGAAAAATTAAGGATTCTCAAAAGGACTAAGCTTAAGGGACTACTAGATAACCTATGCTCAATGAGATCTAGGCTTCTTTCTTACATCTAATATGTTTAATCTCATGATAGATTATGAGCAAGCTAATGATCTATCATCGTTTCTTTTTAATCTAGTTCATCCACTTGAATTAAATGACATAGAAGCTAAGGGAATTATGGAGTTCATCATGGAGGAAGAAAAGATAGACTTGTAGATCAAAGAGACTAGGATGAAGACCATCTTAGATCAACATCTTGGTCCTGACATCATTGTTAGAGTAAGAAAATGAATCATAGTCTTTGAATCAAACATCCATTTAGCAGACAAAGATAAAGTGTAGTTAGTTGAGGAGCTTGGTAAAACTAATCTTTTATCACATCATATTCACAATATTAGTATTATAGTTTATTAGAGTTCTTTACATGGATATGTTCCCCCTAGTACAAGACTATTCAGCCTTTCTATAAGCTCTATTCCTATGCCTTACTATCTATTTTCTCCTAATAATGTCAATAATCTCCATTTCATCTTCCGATTGTTCATTTCGTCTTTTAGATCTACATTCTCTATTTTCAATCCTAGCCCTCCACTCCTCCTTTTTAGTTTAATCCACTCCTTGCTTGCACTACTCAACTGATATTTAGTATTTCCCAACCTACTAGTGTACCCTCTTTTTCTGTATATCCACCTAATTCAATTTCATTGTATATACACACTCTTATTACATTCACATCCATTCCATACATATGTTTCCCTTTAACATTATCTCCTACTACTATAGCTCAACCTACTCTTTACTCTCATAGAATAGATCCACAACTATTGGTATTACTTACTGATGTTATGCTTTGTCTCTAAAGCATTGAAGACAAAGTAACTACAGTGTGGAATGTGCAAGGAAATTCTTTTATTTTCTTAGATTAAGTCCTAAGTAGCCTTTAAGACAAAATATAAAACTTGTAACTGCACTTCTTAGCCTATAGTGTGAAATAGCTGGAGGTGTTTAAAAATCTCTTGAAAGATAGAAACACTATTTTAGCCTTTAAGCCAAAATATAAAATTTGTAACTGCACTTCTAAGGAGCCTTATGTCATCTGGTGGTTTGATTACAATTATCACCAATAATCTCCATTCCAACCTCAAAAATATTACATAATTCATTAGTCTAACTATGCTAGCTCTTCATCAAAGCTAAATCACTCTCTTTCATCTCTATATCACATTTGTGTTGTTCTAACTAACCAAAATCCAAGTACATCTTGTCCTGTTACCCATCATTCCACTTTCGTTACTCAACCTATCTATCCTTCCTACTTCCACCCTATTTCATATCATGCTAATTTCCAAAATTTCGCTTTATCTACTATATTCCAAGCATCTAGTCACTCTTTTCCATCACCCCAAGTAAGAATTCTCATCCATATCTAGTAGACTGATGAGTCATGATCAGGAAAGTAGAAGGAAAAGGTTACAAATGCATAAAGGCAACCTTTCAAAGCATCAAATAAATTTCTTTCTAGCAAAAATAGAAGGCTATTTCTTCAAGTAATCTTTTACCTTTATCTAATTCCATATAGCTAGTGATAGTGTCACCAGTCCCATAGGCATCTCAATCTATAGATAACAAGATCTTAAAGTAGATGACTATTATTATCTGTTCAAAGGAAACTAACTTGTCTTTGTATGATCTCATAACAATCCCTAAAAAATATCATTTAACTTTATATGATGTTCTTAAGAGAATTGTAATTCCAAATGCTCAAATGGAGGCTACACTTTCCTTCATTAAAATTCCTCATTATGGATTAGATAGTTTGAAACTTTGTGATGAGAACATCAAGGTTGATTTGAAGACATGAGATATTTATAGTTATCATTCTATATCACCGTCAAAGTATTACCTAATGCTTTAGTTTCATTAATACATATTGATGATTGTGCTAGATCTAACATGATCACATGGGCTATTATCAAGTGTCTTAGTCTTCATGATTAGGTAGCTTTCAATGAAACTTGCGCTATTATTGTTTCTATTAATAGTATATGACTAGAGGTTATAGATTTTGTTAAGTCATCAGTTATAGTAGGTGATTTTGTACAATCTAAAACCCTCTTTATGATCCTATGTGAATGTCTTCATATTAACAAAAGACTAGGGCAACCTTGGCTAGCTCAACATTGTGTAGTATCATCTCCTATACATTAAAATATTAACTTTCCTTTTTGTAACTATGAGATAATCATCTTAACTAATACACCGATTTCAAGTGTCTCTTACTTAGATCATGAAGCTTGATCTTATGAGCTTAGTGGGAAACTTACTGATATTGAAGTTAGACCTATAGATAAATTTATAATTATCTCTTTTCTTAAAGACATTAGCAATACCAAAAAAGTAATAGATCTAAAGGATGAGCCTACCTTTGATGTTAGATTTATTAATTTAGATTTTGGAGAACTTGACATATTTATGCCTAATAAAAAATATTTCTCTTGTGCTTAATTAATTACTTAAAATTTTATTGTCAATACGATAATGCTAGATGCATGAGCTTTAAGATCTTCCACTTTATTTGTTTACCACATCTCCTAAGTGATAGACATCTATTAGTATCTATTAGATACATCCTTACTTTTTGACTTTCATTGTTCGCGATTATTAGAAAATGATAAATGGTGAATGGTTCAATGTCAATGTTTTGCATCATTTTCATAATTGTCATGACACAAAGATGATTTATAGAAAATGAACTTAAGTATGTTATAATGTCTTATGTCACATGTCATTTACACTTCAACATCTTGTATGAAATACTTTATCCTTTATTTAATACTTTTGTTAGAATCATATTTTAACTTTTGTGTTAATGCTCTATTAATGCCCTTTTGCTAGTTACTTATTATTAGTTGGCAATGTTAAATCATAAGTGATTACTTAGAATTAACACATTGTATCATTTTTATTATTATCACAATATAGGGATAGTTAAGTGAAAATGGTGTAAACATAGTTTTTATTACTATTTGAATTCTTACAATTGGTGCAAATCATAACATTTGATGTTGCAAGTTATTTCTCAAAACATCATTCACACTTGATGTTTTACAAATGTTTTACAAATAATTAGTCTCCTATGTCAAATAGAAAATAATGCTTAAAAAATTGATTTACGAATAATAAAACATTGTTAGAGATATTTGTTATTTCTAGCAGTTTCTTCCTCTTCCTCTTCATTAAGTTACCTAGGTGTAGGCTCTTCTATTGATTTCTAGTTGCTTTCTCTAGGATCTACATAGAAAATTAAGATAAATAGGTAGTTAGTTTTATTTTGTTATGTCAATAAGAGAAAATAAAATAATTTCCTAAAGTTTTAATAATTACACTGCATTTCTTTATACATCTCTAATATTTTTTTTATATCTCCTTCAAGCTCAAGTTGGTTGTATCTAATGTATCAAAAGATGAACTTGGAATTCTTGATAGCATACTAGTCCATTCCTTTTCATAGGATTTTAGTTCTTTTGGGATGATATAATCATCATCCCCCTCTTTCATAGGATCCTCCTTTGAACTTCTTTGCTACACTTTTAACATGATAATCATCACATTGTTGGAAAAACTTCTAACTAATTCTTTAATAAATAGACTCCTTATTTCCTTATCCACATATAAGATTTTATTTTCTTTTAGCAGCCTACAATACTCTTTTATACCACTATTTATTTGTTTGATGCTTTCTATTTCAACTCTTCCATGCTACCATAGAATTTCTTAAACTGGTCATGAAACATGTCATTGCTAATGCAAATCTCTTAGACTCCATTAAATTCCTTTGAAATTCCATGGCTTTATTCTTTTCTCTCCTATACATATGGGAAAGATGATTATGCAATCATATTGTTGCCTCTTATTTTAGCTTTTATAAGTTCTACCTTATTAAACAACATCTTTATTTTTTTCTCATGCTCATCTTCTTTCTTCCGTGCTTTCTCCAAGGAGACTAATAGTATGGCACTTATATTAGCTTGTTCGATATCCAATACTCCCATGTCCTTAGCATAGTTGAAAGTTGTAGTTATTTTATTTGCAAGTACCTTTCATGTTGTTATTTACTTTTGAGTGCTTTGCACTTTACTAGTAGATCTAACTTTAAATTCCTTCATTTCTCTTATGATGTCAATGAAGTTTTTGTCATCAATGCTTAGTTGAGTTACAAATAAGCACATCTAACTATTAATACAATGCTCTCTATTATTTGTCTACTAATAAAGGCTAAGTATATGACTATACTTATTTTTAGGCCTTAGCATAATCCTTGATTCCTTCAACTATTCTACATTCTCTCCATGGATTTCATTCCATAAAGGATGAAGCAATCCCTAGTTTTTATACTTATTCTAGATTCTATGAACTCCTAATCCCTTATATTGAGCATCAAAGTAGGACATCATTTGAGGTCTCTAGTTTTGATGTTTAAAATATGTTGCAATAAATTTTGCAAAAATTCTAAGTGATCAAGACTTTGTATGTCTAGATTAACAAACCTATGTAACAACATCAAAGTTAGTTTTAGTTTAAGTAAATCTAACTTAAAATTATTTCAACACTTGAACTCTTAACTCATCTTTGAACAAAAATCTTAAAGCTTGGAGGCTTAGACATTGCCCTAGAAGTTTGGGTTTCCAAGTGCAATGTGCTATCTCCACTAAATTGCCAATATTCCATCCTCTTCCATGACTTTTCCAAGTGTTTCATATACACCAAGATTTCCTTGGATAGCTCTTCAATTTTAGGTCTCTTTTTCAATATGATTTATGTGAGCTCTATAGAGAATCCAAGAAGGATTCCCTCTAAAGCTCATAGTACAACTTCTTCTCCCAAGCCCATCTATATTATCATGTGAAAGTAATTGATGTAGAATTTTAGAAATTTTACAACTTCTTAGCAAGTCCATAGCTTTTGTGAAATCATTGAAGAAGGGATTACTCTTGATGGGCCTTGGATTTTTCCATTTATTCTCCAATATGCTCCTTTCACCCATAAGGATAAAGAAACAAAGTCAGAATCTCTTTAGCATTCAAAACATAGTTCTTTTCATTTAAACTAATGATTGAGATTCTAATGTTACACATCAAAATATAGTAAATATATTTTGAAATAATATAGGCGTTAAGAATTTCTCAAAATTTTAACGCTACATATAGAAGTTTGACCACAAAATTTTGACATTAGGTGTTGAAATTTGTTTGAACATATCACATCATTTCTCATGTCCAAGCCCTAACACTTAGCATTTTATAAAAACGTAACCATGTCAAAACCCTCACATTGTGTTCTTTTCACATTAATTTCTTTATACGAAAACCCCCAAATCCACTTTTCTTGAAATTCACGAGAGAACGATGACAAATTTCACCGTGAAAATGTTGATACATGCACACTTTTACCTAATAAATTCAAAACTTTAACTGTATTTTCTTAAAAATAAGTTCAAACTTTCATATTTCTCAGTCCTAGCATCTTGCGTTTACTATTTATTCAAATAGTAACGTAAAATTGTGATTTTTACTAAACTCCAATGCAAATATACTAAAAATCATGGGTAACTAAGATATTTTCTATCTAGGATTTGCAAATCAAAGTAAATTAATACATGCATGAAATTTCTAGTGACAAATCTAAGAAATTTTTTAAAACCCTTAAAACTAAGGTTAATGACACATAGTTCTTAATCCCCATAACGAAATTGAATTAAAAGTTTAAATCTAAGCTTTAAAATTATTATCAAATCCAAGACTAGTAATTTCTAGCAAAATCTACTCAAAACTTTAGAAACTAAAAATAGCTATTTTATTAAACCAAAGGAATAGTCGTAAACTCTTCAAAAATCTTTACTAGAATTTGAATAACTCATATTTGAGCTCTATGAGGAAGTGATTAGGGATAAGGCAGTCCCTTGCTACCATTAGTCCCACTTATGGACTCTTTCTTACTACTGCTGCTACTTGCCATTACTCTCATATCATATGGTATTATTATCATTATTCGCTTTGATCATGCATCATTTCTCAAAATGCTTAGATACAAATGAAAGCTTTGGTGATAGAATTTTCCTTTTTGTTATTTATATCATTTATGAAATGACACTCATCCTAGAAATTTTAACATACACAATATTTTAACATCATTTAACATAGACACCTCACATCATTTCTTTTCATGCCTCTAAAATCTTATTTTCTTTTATAATTATAAGCCAAGTGAACATGGTTGCCTTTATAGACTCTCTAGTGCAACCTGTGATCTTGAGCCATCCTTCAAGCCAAATATGTCAGACTCTAGATCTCTCTTTTCTTAACTTAAAATCAAGTTTAGCTTCTCTTATATCCACTTTAGACATTACAGAGGATAAACTTCTACCACAATCAAACATCTCTCTCCTTAATCAAGAGACTCTTTTAACAAATGATTTTCTAATTAACTTACCTATACTAAGTCATAAGGATGAACAAAAGGATTTTTAGTTTAGTACTGTTCTCTTCCAAAACCTTCAAGAGGCCATCTTAGCAACTTTACAAAACCATTTAATTGCTTTTTCTTAGGGATAGAATGATATGCCTAGTCTAGGCTCAAAGCTAGTGTAACACAATATCATTTTGAAAGAAGGTTTCAAACCTATTACATAGAAGGTTAGGAAAATTATTCCAACTATAGATCTTGTTATAAAAGAAGATATCACTAAACACTACAATGTCGCATTCATCTACCCTATTCACTATTTGATTGAATCTCCAACACGGTTGTAGTTTTCAAGGAGAATGATAACATTCATATACATATTGAATTTTAAGATCTTAACAACATCACTCTTAAAACTAACTTTCCTCTACCAAACATTGATAAACTTACTCCATTGTAGGTCATGCTCTTTTATCCTTTATGGATGGGCTTTTTGATTAAAACAAAATCTAGATAAATTATGATCACCAATAATACACAATTTCAGAGCTCTTTGGAAAATATTTTGCTATAATAAAATGCCCTTTGAACTCAAGAATGATGGAGCTACCTATCAATGAGCTATGAGTTTTATCTTTAATGACATGATGTTTAAAATAGTTAATGATTATGTTGACAATTTCACCATCATATTTGCCCTAGAAACTAACCATATTTTTAACTTAGATCAAGTCTTAACTCATTATGATAAGTTTAACCTATGCCATAATCCCAAGAAATGCATCTTTGGGGGTTCTCATGGGTAATATGTTAGGTTATCTTGTATTCCAAGCTGACATTGTTGTTGACTCTAATAAGTTTAAAGCTATCATAGAGCTTGCACAATGTAGACACATTCAAGATATGTGTATTCTACAAGGTTATCTTTAATTGATTCACTACCTTATTTCCAACCTCACTCATCATCTTCATCATTTGACTCACTTACCTCATAATCTACCTCTTTCATATGGGAAGAGGAGTGTCAAAAAGCCTTTGACTTCATTGAAGAGGTTTTTACTACTCTTTTCATTTTACATCCTCCAAAATCTATCAACATTTTCACCTCTATTTTTTCTAATTCCAACCATTCCATATCTACAATGCTTTCTCAAAGGCAAGAAGATGAAGTTGATCTCCCCATATATTATATATTTCATCATTTTTCATATTGTAAAACTAGCTACTTTAACATTGAGAAATGTTGTCTAAGTCTTGTCTTGAATCATTACAAGTGGAGGTGTTGTCTTCTTAAGCCTAAGGTATGTGTTATCTACAATGATAATATTCTTAAATGTATTGCTAATTACCCTTCTAATAGTCAGAAGACCTTTCTTATTGAGTTCACTCTTTGTTTTTTATCTTAACAATATTTCAAAGGTTAAGTTAAAGCTAATTTTATCTCTTATTCCAACTCAATTGACATTGTTCATAGCTTATGTAGTGATGTTAAGAATTTAGATGTTATCATTTATTTCGATGAAGCTTACACTTCCTTCATCTCTAGTGTAACCCATGTTCTTATTTTTTACACTAGGAAAGATCTATACATGGATTATAAGCTTGAATTTTCATGCACTAACAACATAGCCAAACATGAGGTATTTTGCTAGCCTTATAGAATCTAGTTAAAATTGTTACTATTTATGGTGATTCTCAACTAATCATAAAGCATGTTAATGATGAATAGGACTATAAGGCTTCCCACTTAGTTTCTTATCTAGAAATGACTAAGAAACTTATCCCTTTCTTTTTGCTCATATCTTAAGCCACATTCTATGCTCTAAAAACATGTTAGCTGATGAAGCATCAATTGGTTGTGTTGACATAGCTGCTTTGATGTAGCTGCCTTGATGCAGCCACATCAATGCATGCAATGATGTGTTGATGTGGCCTCGTTGATGCAATGTCTATTTTCACATATAAATACATGTGCTCCCATGGTGTATTGGCATTCTTTTATCAATGGAGTAGCCAAACTATTTTAGTTTTATTTCGTAGTCTTAGAGAATAGTTAGTGAGTGCCCACAGTATGGATTTAAGTCAATTGTACAACATCTTATTCAAGTGGTAATGTACCTGGACAGATTCCATGGATGGCAATAAGATCGAGATTGATTCTTATTCATTGTAGCACTTTGACTTAGAATAAATATACTTTTAATGAAAATTATATTCCATGTAATTAGTTAATATTTATGTTTCCATGCATGTTAATGAATTGGCAAAATGAGCATGACCAATTTTGAGTGTAAAGACATATTTTCTTGGTAATCCCAATAGTGTTATTGCTTGGTTCGCCCAATAGCATACCACTTGGTAATTCTAATAGTGGATACGTGGGTTCAGGACATGTACAAAAATTTGAGAATGAACACTCATCACTCATACATTAGTTTAGACTTTTCTTTTCATTGTTAATTAGTTTAAATAATTTATTTCTTTATTATCATTAGGAGTACCATAAGGACAAAACAACATCAAGAATCATATGCCTCACTCTA
This sequence comes from Gnetum montanum, assembly GCA_015680685.1. NCBI lineage: Eukaryota > Viridiplantae > Streptophyta > Gnetopsida > Gnetales > Gnetaceae > Gnetum > Gnetum montanum. The sequence continues at coordinate 540,805 of MNCI01008066.1, read as the reverse complement.
GACTAAACCATACATGACAAAGCTACCACTAGTCCAAGTGGGAAGATAGCAAATTGTGATTAAGGCAGAACGATCTAGATGCCACAACTAGTCCCATCCATGGAATTCGACTAGATCATGTGTGAACACTTATGATTCATATGGTTGGGTGTAGGGGGTCCTGGCTACTCATCATTGGCGTAGTTACCAAGGATGATGATAGTTATCTAGATTAGTTATATTATAAATGATGTAGCTTCCTTGACATAACCAACTGATGCTTCATCACTAGTCAATGATTTGGTAACATTTGTGATTCATGATGATTCTTCAGCCATGCTAGATTGACTCATATAATTAGTTTGCTTAATACCTATTACACAATCCCCCAATATTGGTGCTATCTACACAATGGTGATAATTAGTAATACACTAATCTTATTCATTATCTTACTACTAGAGAAACTTCTAGTCATATGATACCTAGTTAAAATGATGCTTTACATATATGTAGTTGATGCTTTTATTTAGTGAAGCTTAATATTCTGTCTTGAGTTTCTTATATGAGCATTCTCCTACATTATCTTAGTTCTACAGAGTCTAGGATAATCCTTAATTAGGTTCATTTAGGTGTTTATGATGGATACTTAGGATCATGCTCCTTGATTGCTCATATCATTTCTAGTCAAGACATGCAATACTTACCAAAGATATGCATCACTTATCTATCTTCCTTCTTAGAAACTTAACATGTTTCAAATCACATGAACCTTTTAAAAATAAGGTTTAGACCTTATTGGTGTAATTAGCCCTCCATCTACTAGGAATCAATTTATTCTAACTGTTATAGAATATTTTACTAAGTGAGTAAAAGATATTCCTTTTTGTTCCACCAAATCGTGCATCTTTATTATTTCATTCTCAAATACATAATAACCTACATTGGTATAGCTTTTCAGATTGTAACTAATAATGAACCTTAATTCAAAAGGAGGTAGCTAAATTTTGATTTATTTATCACATTACCCAATCATTTTCTTCACATTATTAACCCTAATCTAATGGTCAAGCCAAATCCATTAATAAAAATCTTATCCATTTTCTCCACATAATGGTTAATAAAACCTAATGTAATTGGCACATACATCTATTCCATGCTTTATGGGTCTACCATACTACTTTCCATAGAATCACTAGTTGTACCCCATATTTTCTAACCTATGGTTCTGAGGAAATCTTACTAGTTGAGATCCATATTCCATCTCTCCATGTTACTTTCCATGATTGATGTTTAGATCAAGATAATAATCACATGTGATGTGTTGAGTTGGATCCCCTTGAAGAATAATGATAAGTAGCTCTTCAACATCTCCATGAATATTAAGTAGATATTCAATGCCATCACTTCAAATATGTCAAAATTAGAAAGATTCATGAGGGTGATCTTGTCCTTTTATAATAGTCCAATCTCTACAAAAGAATGCTTATATTCTTTCTAATCTAAAAGGACATCAATTTTTAGATCTTATTAAGAAAATCTTCTTGAAGTGCTACTGCATCTAGCCAACTCATAGCTTTGAAGCTATTAACTATTCAAGATTGAACAATTGTTCTTCCAATGGCATTCTTCTTTTTGTCAACTCCTTTTTTACTATGATGAGGTATGTACTATGTTGGGATAATAAGTTTTCTCTAAGCCTTATTTTATTTACACTATTCTTCTTTCTAATCCCCTTTCTATCTTATTCTATACTATGTCTCTAGCTATTTACTTCATATTTTTCTATGCCATCTATCCCATTCTTCTCTATGTACTTGGCACAATCAATGAATTTTCTGAGTGTCTGAATATCTCAATGCTTCATATGAGGATGTGACTAAGTGTATTATTGAGTGGAATAGGATTTACTTCAAAAATATACATATGACATCCTTTCTAGCCATAAAGATTTATTCATGCCCCACTTGTGTGGCATATTAGTCCTTATAATAGGTGTATAGGTGATATCCTCTTTTCTCTTCTTCCTTTTTAACTTTTTGTTTTTGCATGGTATCATTCTTTCTTCTTCCTCTCATTCCCTTTCATTTATTTTCATTCCTCTCTATATTTAGCATTAGTGAGGCTAAAAAAGTGTCTTTGGCCTAATGTAATGAGGAAATATTGAGTGTAGAGTGAAGTAACAAGTATGAATATTCATATGAGTGAGGTAAGGGAGGGGTTGATTTTAGTGATCTAGCTATGTCCTACTTTTGTGATATAGAAACTCACTATTGGTGTATTGGTGATATCCCTAGCATGTTTCATTCCCTTGTTATATTTATTTTTCTTTTTACTTTTAACTATCTCCCTATCTTTCTCCATCCCAATCTCTTTTCATGCTCTACATTTGTAAGGTCAAACAAATATCTCTGCTTTACTTTAGTAAGGATGTGATTAAAAGAATTGAGTGGGATAGGAAACATATTATTAATATTTTCAATGTGCCTTTTGAGACCTAGTCATGCCCCACTCCTATTGTGTAGTACTCCACTGTATGTGTATTACCAATATTCCAAACTTTTTCCCTATCATCCCACTTCATTTAATCCTCTTACATGTATCTATCAGCTTATGTATTTTCTTGATAGAGTCTTCGTTATCTTAATAGCATTATCTATTAAGAGGGGGAAATTTTGTACCCACTTTGGAATTTTTCTACATAAGTTAGAGTTCTGGATTTACTCCATGGATCTTCAATTCAAATTCATCTTCAATAGTTCCAAATTTGATATTCTATGTCACCAATTGCGTTGTTTCTAGTTTCTCTTTAACACTCATCAAAGATGACATCTTACATCACTTGCAACATTAATTTTTGGCATGCTTATCTTTGGTATTTAGTTTTGATTTCTACTGTTATCTCCTACATCAATTCTAACTTTAGCTTCTTTAGTACTCTTCTTGACATACAATGTCATTGTGCTCTTTCATGTTATTTTTGAAATTAGGTATCTACACATCATATCTCCTCTTCAAAGCCTTTCAGAAGATTTTGTGGATTCAAATGCATTATTTCTTTATGATCTATGAAGTATTTTTTACATATAAATAGAAAGTTTCCCCTAATAAAAAGAATTTTTGTAGCTTTTGGCTTTGGCCCTAGGAGAACTCTCAAAAAATAGCTTCTCTACAAAATAATCATTCCTCTAGAAACTATCAAAAACTCTCTATGATCTTAGTTTCTTAGAATCTCTTCTCATTAATACATTTTTATCTTCTTTGTGTTGTGCTCTTGACACACAGAGAATCCCTTTGATCTAGATTAATACATAGATATGATTCTATTTCCCTTCTATTGCATATTTAGCTTCTTATTTATAGTGATTCCATCATATCTATATCAAGCACACACATCAAAGAGAAAATGGGGTAACACAACTTCTCATCAATCATTCCTAATCCCTAATCCCATCTAATAGAATTGTCACTACATTCTCCTAGATTCTTTTCCTAAATATTTTATTTCTTTGTATTGTTGATTCTCTTTCAAGTAATAGTTTCAATAAACTTATTTCTGTTTATCTTACATTTTTATTTCTTTTTAGCCATATGCATTATGTTGTTCCATAGATCTAATTCTACAAAACATTTTCATTACATTATGTATGCATTTTTTTCTTTTATCTACTTTTTTTGTTAGCTATTCCACGCACTTACTTTTCCACTCATAACTCACTAGTGTTTGGAAAAAAATAATATCTTAGATAATTAGTTTTTCTAATAATCTATAATCCCCTATAATATTTAGAGAATTTTTAGACCATGTGGTGGCTATAAAATTTCTTATCTCATTTTTGCATTAGGTTGTGTTAAATCTCAGATTACAATGATTCTTACTACAATGCATTTCAACATGTAAAATATGTGTTCAAGATATGTGTGTACAATAGTGTCTATATTTGTCAATCACAAAACAAGAAGGAACCTAGTGCTTGACTGATAAATTGAAATCCAAATCAAAAACATTTGCATGGAACTAGTTGCAAAAATTATAAGTGTCTATGTAGAAAAAACTGATAAGATGGAATAGGTATGAAGAAAACTTCTCTATGCTAAGTTTCAATAGGAAGAAAATATGGAATGGGGAGAATTATATATACTAGATAAATATGAACCAAAACCTCTAAAATAAAGAATCTTATCAAGTGCACTTGAATATGCTTTCTTGAATAATACAAAATTGATTATTATAAATGTTAATCTTAATAAAAAATAGAAAAGATAATGATTGAAAGTGATAAACAAATGATCAACTGCATTTTCATGGTCTTATGATGAAATTATTGACATAGATCCACAAATATGTTGAAGCTACATTTATATGAATCTAGCTATCAAACCATAATATTAGATTCAATGAAGATTGATCCTGAAGCTCAAAGAAATTGTAAAACAAGAACTAAAAAAGCTATTGAAGATAGGGTTCCCCTACCCTATTTTGGACAATGAATGGGTCAACACATTAGTCATTATCCCAAAAAATGACAACAACTGGAGTGTCTATATAGATTTTCAATTGTTGAATATGGAAGCATTCAAAGACCATTTTCCTTATCATTTTTTGACTAACTTCTAGACACTATTGTAAGATCTCAATATTATGAATTTCTAGATGGATATAGATAATATAACCAAATATGTATAGTACTAGAATATTAGGAGAAAACATCATTCATTATCATTAGCATGTGAAAAACATTTACATACATGTAAATGCCTTTTGACCTATATAATCCTTGAGCAACATTTTAAAGACTTGTACTTAGCATATTCTAAAAATAGATTGGTAACAAAGTTGATGTATTTATTTATTAATGATTTCTCTTGCTATGGACTTGACTTCAATCAAGATTTGGACCACTTAGAGAAATTTTTAGAATGATATGTTAAAACAAGCTTAAAGCTTAATTGGAAAGAGAACCATTTACTAGTTCAAGATGGCATAGTTCTAGGACATAAGGTATCCTAAAAGGGACTAGATGCATATATAAAAATAATTAGATTCATTCAAAAAATTTCCCAAAGATTACAAATAGTCAAGCATGTTAGATCCTTTCTTGATCATACAAGGTATTATAGAAGATTTATAAAACTTTTCAAACATAGCAAAATTTAACAAAGAAAGATGCACCATTTCATTGATTAGAAAAATGTGAAAAGATATTTGAGAACCTAAATTAGAATTTAATTGAGACATGAATCCTTAGAGCTCCAAATTGGTTAATAGCCTTTCACATCATGGCAGATACTTCAAACTATGCATTAGGAGTAGTTCTGACACAATTATATGATCCAAAGAGACCATACTTCATACATTGTGCTAGTTGAAGCATTATTGAAGCAAAACTCAACTATACCACTACAAAAAAGGAGCTTATGATTGTGGTATATGTACTTAAAAAATCTATATATTATGTGCTCAAGTATTCAATCTATGTATATACTAACCATAGTGTAATCAAATTCTTAATGAATAAACTAGCAGTTGTTTCAAGATTGATTTGATGAATTGTAATATTAAAAAAATTTAACATCATAATGATTAATAGAAAAGGAACCAAAAATATTGTAGCTAATCATCTATTAATACTAAGATGATATCCTTAAGATGATGAAAACCCCTTATTAGACCAATTTCCTAATGAACAATTATCTATAAAATTAACAAGGGTTATAGATTCAATAGTAATTTTGAATATTGATAATTATATGACTTATCTAAAATCACAAGAACTTATTGTTGAATGGGATAAATAAAAATAATAATAATTTCTTCACAAAGTAAAATAATATATAGAAATTCAAGAAAATATTTATAAGATCTATGTAGATGACCTAATCCAATGGTGTGTTCTAGAGGAAAATCAGCAAAGAGTTCTATAGAATGCACATAACATGTGATAATAATTATGTAGGAAGAAGAACAATGTTAAAACTTATAATAGAAGGCTACTTATGGCTTACCATATTCAGGGATGCAAACTAATTTATGTAATCTTGTGAAATATGTCAAAAAGATGGAGGATTTACAACTAAGAATGAAGGACCACAATAATGGCTACAACCATTAGAACTATTTGATATTTAGGAAATTAATTTTATGGGGTCTATCATACTAATTTCAAATCAAAATTATTATATAATTGTGATAGTTAACTATTTTACTAAGTAAAAGCACTTACAGTCAAAGATTGTGTAGCAACAACAACTGCAAAATTCTTTCAACAACATGTGATCAATAGGTTTTAAGTGCCAAGAATGTTAATCTTAGACAGCAAGGCTCAAATCATTGGAGATACATTTAAGAATTTAATGCAAATTCTTAAGGGAATTCATAAACTTACTACACTATATCATCACCAATAAAATCAACAAGCTGAAGTGACTAACAAAGGAATTACATGTATACTAACTATAACTATTATTAGGTATAGGAAGGATTGGAGCACTAAGCTTAATGATGCTTTATGGACATATAGATCAACTTATAAAGTTCCAATAGGATATTCTCTATTATGAACTCATTTATGGAAAATTACCTACCTTGCCAATTTAGGTAGAAATAAATGCCCTAACAATAGCTTACACACTTAACTTACATGTAGACTTAACCCAAAAAGAGTGATTAATGAATCTTAACCTATTAGATGAAAATTAATTAATAACCCAAATGAGTAGTGAGATTTATAAGAAATACTAAAAATGCTAACATGATGCTAGAATTAGACAAGTTTCTATTAGACCTGGATATGGAGTCTTTTACTCTAACTCAAACCATGTTACCTAAATTACTAAGGTTCAAACTTTATGAAAATAACCCTACATAGTTCATGTTATGTACCAGAATAAGGTTCAAACTTTATGAAAATAACCCTACATAGTTCATGTTATGTACCAAACTAATACCATGCAGATCTATCACCTAACTAACTCACAAAAACTGATCCTTATCAACATTCAATAGGTCAAGACATTTTATGACTTTCTATTATTAAGGGATTCTACCATGCATAATAACCAACTCACTTCTTGTTCAATCTTCTGATTCTTGATCTTTGATAACAGTCATTGGGGTGTCATCTCTTATCTTTAGGCATTGATCAATCTTTTTATATTTTTTTTCTTAGTTTCCTTCATTTCTTTCTATTTTTCTAAATTTTTGGTATTTCCTTCATTCTTTAATATCTTTACTATTCTTTAATATTTTCACAGTTCTCACTATCTTTTTAATTCTTTGATATCTTTTAAGTTCCTTATATTTTTTCCTATTCTTGTATATCTTTGATTCTTTCTACAATTTTACGATTTTTAATGTGCATATTTTTGTTGATTTTTCTAATAAAGTATCAAGTAATAAGTAAGATGTAGTTTAAATAGTTAGAATTACACTCTATGTTATAAAATCACTAAAGGACTAATTGTATTTATAGTGAGAACACATCATCGATCCCCTCATTTTCAATAACAAGATGTTCTTACCATAGACCTAATTATATTTTCATCATAATAAAACAAAAAAAACTTGTAATTAGTATGCCTCGATGGAAAAGTAAAGAACGAAGTAAGAATGAAAAGGGTGTGACATCAAGGAAATTTTTGAATTCTCTAAAACTACTTCTATGAGTCTTATTATGCTATTAATTTGTAACATTTTCTTGTTTTATAATGCAAAATGAAAGCATATTCTAAAATAAGTTCTATCTTGTCATGTCACTAGAAAGACAAGTTACCCATGCTTGAAGATATTCTTCTAGTAAGGCTAACATAATAATTTCATAATAAATACCTATAATAATAAAAGTTCTTGGAGGTTCCACTAGAAAGACATGTTACCCCTACTTGAAGGTAGATGACTTCTTAGGAATTTCAAATGATTCTTGAACTCACATTGGTTATAGGGCTAGAAAGATATGTTATCCATGCCTAAATGCATTCCTTTATCTAATGTCCAAGTATCCTTTAAAATAAATTACTTAATTAATAAATTTCTTCTTTATTCTTCATTTCCAAATAGCAATATTTCTTGTAGTTATGATTTTCTTATGATTATATGTTTTGGAATAATACAATGTGATGTCATTGGTAAGTGGTATGGACTTGGTTTGAATCTTGGATGGATAGGATAATGATTACTTAAACATGCATTACACATTTAATTTATTATGATGCTAGTAAGGCACCTCATATCCCATTTTTTGTAATACCTACTACTACTACCATTCCACCTCACTATTATATAAAATTATAATTTGATGGTGTTTTGTAACATAGAGTTATTTTGTTACTAGTGTAATACTAACATGTATGTTTTAGAAAATAGTTATGATTTATATTCGACTCCTTGAGTGACCACAAATACTTGTAGGTGTGATTATATAAGGGCATTAAGGGTATAAGACTACTTTTTGGAGGATCCACTTGTATAAATCTTGTGTTTCATACTTACCATCCAACTTCACATCATTTTGTACCTCCTTAATAATGAGCAACCATCATTACTTCTCCACATACTCATATTCGTTCATACTCTTAACAACTTTTGGTCAAATAACTTTCCAAACTTTAGTCAACTTACCTTATTTAAAATCCTTCTATTATATCACTTTGATAATAAAATATCATATTCTAGGGATCGTCTATGGTCAAGAACCATTTAGAATATCTTAACACCTTCCAAGCTACTTGCATCATCAATTTTTTTTCATTATAATTGGAAAAAACTTTGAAAATTTGAAAGGTAATATCATGGATATGATATCAAATTGCTTGTAATATCACATCAAAAATGTCACATCTACAACATTGTGCATATAAAAAACTATATATACTTGTGGACTGTTAAGAAAATTTTCATTTGTTCCATTTCACACAAGTGGAGTTCATGCAATTTTTCCATCAGAGAACATTCTAAGCTCCATATCTTCCTCACCACACAATCCATTTGACCTGTCTCTAAATCCTTTTTCTCCTAGAGAAAACATCTTAGTTGTTGGGGAGAGCATTATGCATGATCTTGTGAATTGTGCAAAATTTTCCATACCATCTAGAAGATTAATTAAGGGTAAGTATTATAAGCGATAATGAGATTTTAATCTAATCTAATATAATAAATTGAAATTATCTTCCTAATTAACTATTCTAATACTTTTTAACAATAAATCAAGGATAGTAATAGATTTTTCAGGTTAAAAATCATTTTTTCAATCCCATGCAAAATCATTTAATTAAGGATTTGTTTTCAATTAAAGCTCTTTTTAAATTGATGAATCTTATAACTCTATAATTCAAATTAAAAATAAGATCAATTTTATATGATGTTTTGGATTAAAACCTAGAATTTGATGAAATGTTATGAATCATTAGAAATTACATTACAAAACATTAGAAATTTTTCTAGAATTTTTAGGTAGTCTTGAAATTTTTATGAATGTAGCTGCTACCAAAAAGGATACCTTAGATTGGAGGATCATAACAACCTAGAGAAAAGAAGTTCATAGGAAGAGAGAAAATGAGGCAAAGATTATATGCCTATTGTAGAATAGGAACTGTAGTCCTATTCAATTCAATAGCCCACAGTAGAATAAGGCAATTTGCACAAGCAGAAGTAACAAGGCAATTTATATAAATATGGTGTTGGCATATGTGTGGGTTGATTCCTAGGATTTCATCATAAGATCATGTAAAGGCTATAGACCATTTGTTAATAACCTTAAGCAATGTTTTCTTGTATTGTTCTATTAAGTTGGTAATGATGATTACTGTTTTACCAATATTTAGAAAAATGCATTCAAGTAAGTCTAGTAATATCTTTACTTCTATAGGCTCTAGTTTAATCTTGTATAGGATCTCTAACTTTCCCCAATCCATATCTTCTTTCTCCTAGTATCATGTCTAGAAAATTTTACTTTTTACTTATTCTATTTTTTCTATTCTATCTATATAGGAACCTATGAGTTTATTAGTAGGTTCCATGCATATTTCAAACTTACAGTCTTTTTTGATAGTTGTCCATTAGATGTCCTCTTGTTTTGTGATTGCTGCATATAGGTACCTCTATACACATACTTCTTCTATACCTTTACTATATGATAAAATATATCTTTGCTTAATTTTCCAAACATTTTGCACACAATTGCACCCTTATCATCATATATGATGCATAAAACTCATTACTTTTATATGGATCTATGTTCATTCTCCTTGGAGATTTCCAAGTATAGGTCTCTAATCCCTAGGTTAGCATTTATTATGCTAATCCATGCTTTCCCCATGATGATAAGACCTTTTTTTGTCCAATATGAATGACCAACCACTGATGGTGGTCACAACATCCTCCACCTATCCTAATGGAACTATGATGGATTGGTCTACAAGCTCTAATCTAATATTACATTTCTTTAAAAGTGGTATGTTCTAAGCCTTATACATGTCTTGCAAAATGAGATTGAATCTAGGACCTAAATTTAAAAGATCCTTCCATGATAAATTTCTTGTTATGTTGAAGTAGATCGAATGAATTCCTAGATCTATTCTCTTCTTTAAAATCATTCCTACCTTGATCTAGTTACATACTATTTGAGTAACTATGCTAGGTTTAATGTTTCTATTTTGGTTTGAAGAAATCATGGACATTTTTGAATAGTTTGAAGGCATGGAAATTGAGGCTAGATCCATAGAAACATTTTCTTTCATTGATTTGGATGTACTGATAGATTTTTTAGCTCTCTTTATAGGTGTACAACTTGTCCTAAAAAGGATGCTTTCTAAGCTTATACTTCAAGCTATTAGTATAGTCCTTCATATATTTATTTATTACTTTTATTAAATTCTTTTATTTAGGGTGATTTGATGGATCTTCTTACATTGATGGTGGAAAAAGTAGAGGAATTGAATTATGGGATTGTTGAGGATGTGGTTGATGTGGAATGTAGAAAGATAATTTTAAACATGGAGTCATAGGTCTATGGTGCTCTAGTGGATAGTATTTGATGAGTAGCGAGTATATCCTACACCCAACCATACAAATCACAAGCATTCATGCATGATCCGATCAAATTCTAAGGACTTATAGGTTTTAACATATATTGGTTCTAGGAGGTGAATCAACTATTTCAATAGTTGTCTTCCCAGTTACACTTGCAAGTACAATGGTATGATTAAGTATAATTGAGGCATATGATTTTTATCATTTTTATCATTTTACATTTAAGTTTCCTAAGAATGAAGAATAATGAATAAAGATATTTAATTGCTAATTTAATCTAATCAACTAGCTAACACTTAAGTAATCCTAACATAAACATCCATTCCCACTTGTTGTACACATGCTAAACATGTATAATGCTATTGGATTACCAAACATTAAGCATGACTAAGATTACCAAGCATTACATGTATTCTTGGAGCAGTCATACTTATGCGTTTTAATTAATCATTATTTAATTTATCTTAATTAATTAATTACTTAAAAAATTAAAGAAAATTGCTTAAAATATTAAATACATAAAAAAACAATTAATCTATTTCAAAGTGTTGCAAGGCTTATTAGAAAGCTTGTCTTTATTATTGCACATATTATAGAGCTCAGGTACAACAATGCTTGAATAGATATTCATGCACTCTTTCACTCCTACTGCAAGCACTTAGAAAATATTCTAACTTTTGGGAAGAAAAACTGCTAGAGCTTCACTACAACTTGTGAAAAGAATGCCATAAATCCAATGGAAGATGCACATTTGTAGGTAGAAACAAGGTCCCTCATCAATAGGTACACATTAATAAGTCAAATACTACATCAATGAGATCACGTTGATAAGCTCCCATCAACACAGCCAAACCATGATGCATCATCATATCCCCATGACTGAATGAAAATGCATCCTCAAGTTCTTTAAAAAATTTGGAAAGGTATGGGATTATTAAGACATAAAAAAAACACATAAATTACATGAGAAAAAATAAGTGCCCATGGTGTATGATTTTACATTAATTACAAAATTTTGGTATTCATGACAACAAAGTTGAATAGTAGGGTAAAAATGACAAACACAATTCCTCATATGATGTGAAGAGATTGGAGAAGATCAAATGGTCATAGTCGATGGAGGCTCTTAAGGCTTCGAAGGGCCTTCTCCTTCCTTGGGTGCACATGGTGGTTGAGGCAGTTGTTGTTATCCTATAGTAGCTGCAACTTTTGAAAGAAGATGAAAGGTGTCCAATAGTGCCTTCATCTTTTCCTCCTTTCTCTAATGATCATTCATAGTCCACACATCTTCATGAACTAGGGCATTGTAGGAAAAAACTCCTTAACATTCATGAACTAGGTAGCAAAATATTTATGTTCAATACCAAATCATCTAAGTGCATTTCATAACTTTTGGTAGTTGTTCATTCTTTTGTCCAAGTTCTTAGTAGTTGATCATTGATCCATGAATTTCACTTTGAGAACCTTGAGTTTGGCATTAGAAATTTTAAGCTTCTTCTTGGTATCTTTATGATGGCCAGTTATTTCTCTAATTTAGACCATGGCCAATTGGCATTACCATCATCAGATTTTCATAATGAAAATTGGCAAGCTCCATGTACTCCATCATCTCCTTGATCTATAACTCTTTCATGTGGATATTTGCTTTGTTGTAGTCATTAAGCCATAAAAGATAGGCTACCAGACATCACCTCCTTTCTTGAACTATTGGAGGGCCTCATTGAATTTTTCCTTCATCATTTGGATGTGCTTTTTATTGATTTCTTTCTGTAACCTAAGCTTTGTAATGGTTCTTAATTCTCTTAATTTTGAGAGCCTAATTTTTTTAGGAGGCTATCTCTATTGTAGTTTTTTGGTGAAGAACTTAGACTTCCTCCATGGAGAGATTTTGAATTTCTACTGCCAATCTCCTGAGTTCATTATTTACTCTGGCTAGTTGCTCCTATTTTTGATGGATAAAATCTTGCATCTACTGCTTCTACACATCAACATTCCATAGGCAATGATTTTTTGTAGTCAACATTGCATTCTCTTGGCATATTTGAACCAAGTCCTTCTAAATGGTGTATGTCTTGGCATTGGCCATGGATTGGTCAAAGACGATTGTCTCCTTCTCATTCTCAACCTTTTTTATCTTATCTTCAAGCTACTTGAATGCTTCATCCCTTATCAATGTAAGGTTGAGAAATGCAGGATTGACGAGGTAGGTTCTTAATTCAGGCCCCTTCATAGTTAAGCATTGGTTTTGTGCTTGGGCTATTTTGAGTTACCCCTCCAATATGATGCACTTACCCCATTCTTCTAGCAACTTTGACTAGGTTGAAATGATGGTATTCGAAAGATCAAAGACATCTAAAATTAATTGCTAATTTCCACCAGTCGGTCTAGTAACTCCTAATGTTGGGTTGCACTTAATCTACTACTAATTATTCCTATGGATGTCTGCACATCTCTGAGTATAGAAACATCTACTATAGATGCTACAAGTGCATTCAATGCTTCAATGATTTTTTTAGCAACCATCTTTGCTAATGTCTCTTACCCATGGTGCTGCATCAATAAGACAATTTCCCCCTCATCCTTCTCCAGACTCACCAAGAAAGTAGCAACTATTGTGCTGAAAAATCTCGATCACTGAAAAAAATGAAGGATTCTCAGTCACAACTAGCCTCAACCTTGAATCCCTTAGAGCCTTTGCAAGAAAAAATTAATTCAAGGTACCCTGGATGATCTAGTAGATCACCCAAGGACTTAGGAGGGTGCAAAACATGGGTAGAAAAGTAAAAATATGCATATCTATAAAATAGTGCACTAAAAATATAACAATTATTTCTAAAATTCTACATAAAATGAAATCATAAAATTTATTAAATAAAAAATTAATGAGTTCAAAGGTGTGTACAAATTTAGTGCCCAAAATGGGAGCAAAAGGGGGGGCTCACTTAGGGAGGGGTTCAAAGTCCATTGAAACCACGATCAACTCCATGATTTAGTATCTTTGCCACTCATAATGTTATCAAACCTCCTTTTTCACCACCTTAGATTGTAACATTGGTTACTATTGGGATTGGAAAAATGTGAAGGATTAGGGTAGACAAAGTACACCACGTTGGGATTTAGGGATTCCAAGGGGGTAACATTGACACCCAAAGTTCATGAATCCCTAGGAGGGGTAACAAGGGGGGTAGTGGTTTGCAAAGGTTCCATGCTACTAGGCATCAAGAAGCTACATTTTTGCTAGGAAAGAAAGATCTGTTGGATGCCAAAAATGCCAAAGGTGTTAGATTTTAAAAAGTGTGGAACCTTAACATGGTGCCAAGGTTTGGTTTTTATAGGGTTATGGCCATGATTTAGGCTGAAAAGTAGTTGCAAATGGCTAACTGATTAGCTGAAAATTGGTTGTCAGATTGCTAATTGACTGGCTACAAATTGGCTGCCAAATTGCTGAAAATTAGCTGCCATGTTTAGAGGAGGTAGGTGAGATCCACCCTCCATGCATCCTAGTTGTCTGCCCCTTCCACACTGTCTAAAACCCTTTCTTCTAGCTAGCTAACCTCCTCCCACTAGGGGGAGTGTGTCATCATTGCAAGGGATGGGAAGTCAGTGCTAGGGATGAAGGTCAACCCCTCTAGGCTGGGTCACCTCCCTTTCCACATTGGGGATAGGTGAGTTTTACCCCCTTGCACTCCTCTATGTTGGCTTTGAAGTTTCCTAATTGGCTTACCCCCTGTATGTGGTGTGTCAACGTAGAGAAATGTATATCCCCCCATAAAATCGATTAAATTACCATTTTTGGCATTCCAAAAGGCATTTTTAACTCCCACAATCCCAAATATAGACACTAGGTGACTCATTGCACTTGGGGAATGAGGCGTTGATTACTTATGAAGCATTTTTCAGTCACAAAAGTATGAAACGTGATATTGCCCCTTTATGGATTACAACCTTCACATTTACAATAAAATATTACCTCGGCTTTCATGGGATGGGATTACAAAGGCTTCAACATGCAAATTTGGTGGTTTTTCATTGGTCCCTCTTTGTTAGTGTTTGAAGAATTGATCCAAGAGGTACTAACAAAAAATACAAAATACCATTGTAGGTCCACCATCGATGTTCCCTCTTCGAGCTTAACCCAGTCATGTTGAACCATGTCGAAGAATGCTTATGATGATCAGGATTGGGCTATGGTGGAGGAATGGTAGTGATAATTAGGGAGATGGTTATAGAAGCTAATGATGCATTCCAAATTTTTCCACAATGGCTGTAGCATTGTACTAACATATTTTGAAGTGTTGATCACTTGGAAAATGCATTTGAGAAACCAACCACTTCGTTCCAAGAGTTTTTAGGCCATTGGGCTTTGAGGTTTCTTTGGCCATTTGGCTCCTTGGAAATTTTCTTTCTCTATTTATTTTCTTTTTATTTTTTATTTTTTATTTTTTACTAGGTAAAACCTTCATTGGATTTCATTGCCAGGGCTAGTTTAACATAGTTTTCCTATTAAGTGAGTTGTGTTACACTCAACAAACTTGAGAGTTATCCCATCGAACAAGTTCTGTTACGCTCGATGGACTTAATGGTTTTCCCAATGAATGAGTTTTGTTATATTCAAGTGGACTAGAGGATGAAGCATTTTGAACATATATTATATGGCTATAGTTCATGAGTGAAAAACATGAGTTATTGCCATTGCTGGAGGTATGAAGTGCTATAATCAAGCTACGGGGCTTGGCTCAAGGAGTAGTGCCAGGGAAAGGGTGATGGTATAAGAACTCTTGACATATCAGGAGAAACTCACAAAATCTTGCTTATCAAGGTCACATGGTGATCTACTATGATAATGATTTGCATCCTTACAATGGCTTTAGGATTCATCCTGTAGACACAACTTGAAGAGGATAAGAAAACCAAGCAAACAAAGCATGTTACAACATTACAATGCACATATATAGGCCACATGGAGAATAAAAATAATCCACCTAGGTTACCAATGTTGTCAGTTTATAGCGATAGTGGGCCACCATACCAATTTAATGCCCTGGTAGGCTATTGTACCAGTTTAAGATCATAGCAGACCATGATGTCAATTTAGAGTCTTAGTGGATCATGATTTTAATTTAAGGTCGTGATAAGCTATGATGCCAATTTAAGGCCTCAGTAGGTTGTGTTACCAATTTAAGGCCTTGGAAAACTACTCTAGATTAGGCTCGCTTATTGATGACCATAAGCTACATGTAATATGGCTTCACATAGGAATGATTAACTAGATTTTCCAGCTCATTCCTGTCCATGTTAGCTATCCTAAATGCTCTATTACCATTGGCTTTGGTGACCAAGAAGGGTCCTTTTCAATTGGTTGAGAATTTATTTGCATGCTCATGGATGGCTTTGAGGACTAGGTCATCTTCCTTGATCTTACACTTAGTCAAGTCATGGTGATGCTACCACTTTTGCCTCTCTTAATAGTGTTCAATGTGAGCAAGCGCTTACATGCGTTCCTCCTCCAATGAGTCTAGGGCCACTATCCACAACTCCTTGTTTTGCTCATTGTTGATGAAGTTAGTCAAGGCTACTCAAAGTGATGGTACCTATAATTCAAGAGGAAAAATAGCTTAAAAATCATAAACTAAGTTATAAGAGGTTACCCTAGTTTCCATTCAATAAGTTTTGTAGGCCGATAGTGCATTGACAAGCCACTCATGCCATTTTTGCTTGCTATTATTGAGCATCTTTCTTAGTAAGTTGATAATGGCCTTGTTGCTTACCTATGCTTGTCCATTGGCCTAAGGATAATAAGGTGATGATAAAGAATGCTTAATGCCCAAGTAGTGACATAAATCTTTAATTTTGTGGCTACTAAATTATGGTCCATTATATGTAACTATGGTCATGGATGTGCCAAAATGGGCTACAATGTTATCTAAGATAAATTTGCAAACTTGTTTAGATGTAGTTTTCCTTAATGGAATAGCCTCAACCCACTTCATAAAGTATTCATTTACAGTGATGATAAAGCTATGACCTATAGAAGACTTGGGTCTTATGGGTTCGATGATATCCAACCCCCATTGTTGAAATGGCCAAGTGATCTGGGTAGTATGTAACTCTGTTAGTCATACATGTATGAGGTTGCTATTTCGTTAGCACGTGTTAGAACACTTCACCTTTTGCATGTAGTTGCTTTCCATATGGGGCCATTAGTAACCTAATTGTCTAATCTTAGTGGCCATAGCTCTTGGTCCTATATGTCCTCCACAAACACCCTTGTGAACCTCTTCTAGGACTATTTTAACTTTGGTTTTACCTAAGCACTTTAGTAATATACCATCATAGGATTGTCAACATAATGTGTTATCATCTATGATGACATATTGCTTCAATATTTTTCATACAACATCCTTTTGGATAGCAGTCAGGCCTTGTGAAGACTCAACATGCATATGGTAACATTTGATATCATCATGCCACTCCCTGAAAGGAGCAGTATGGACAATATTTACAAAGGTATATTCAATGTTTTGCATGATGGGAACAACACAGTCCATGATTAAAGTTGGAAATTTATTAAAAATATCTTGCATCACATTGAGAGCTAATGTTGCAATTGTGTTAACTATGGTGTTCTTGTTCTAGGGTACGTGTTGGATATCAACATTTGCAAATAGTTGTAACAATTATCTCCCTAGGTCACAGTATGGTTGTAAGTGTTTGGCTTTACACATATAGAATTTTGTTACTTGATTAACCACAGGTTGGAAATCACCTTTAATCTCTAAGAATCTAATTCCTAAGTCATAGGATACCATCATTTCCCTGATCAAACCCTTGTACTCTACTATGTTGTTGCTACATGAGAACTCAAAATGATAGGTGAAGGATTGGATTTGACTAGATGGAAATGTTATGATGGCAATAGCACTAGCCCCATGGGCAATTGTAGTTCTATCAAAGTCTATGATTTCCTCATAACCCTTAGGCACTTGGCTAACAATACTAATATGCTCATTAGGGAACTTAAGATCTATGGTTGCTTGGTCATCAATAGGTGAAACTATGAGTTGCACAACTATAGCTTGACCTTTTTTTGTGGATTCAAATGTGTAATGAAGGTTAAAATCCATGGTTATGGCTTTTCATCAAGCTATGTGGCTACTCTCATAGATATTGGTCATTATGGCTTTAAGCATGTTATCTGTACAAATGACATTGACTTGGCTTCTAAAGAGGTAGTATCTCCACTTCTTTAATGAAAAGTCTAGTGCTAGAAAATACTTCTCCACTTTAGTGTATTACATTTCATGGGAAACTCATGCATGGATAAGATAGTATACTAGAATTTTCACTCCATCATCTTGTTTCTGACAAAGTAGAGAGCCAATGGATGTGTCAGAGATGGCTAGGTAAATGTAAAAGGGTTTACCCTCTTGTAGAGGATAGACTTTCTGTAGGTATTTCAACTCTTTCTTAAGGTTTTCAAAGGCCTCTTGGCATCAAGCTATCCACTCATAGTGAATCCCTTTCGTAAGCAAGTGTTGCATGGACTGTAATTTATTTGTAAGCCTAGCGATAAACCTATGAATAAATTGTAATCTACCTTGCGATCCCCAAAGCTCCTTAAGGTTGATGGGCATTTCTAATTTGGATATAGCCTTAACCTTATCCAGATCGACACATATCCTTGCTTCAAATACTACAAAGCCAAAAATCTTGTTAGTCATGACACTAGAGAAACACTTCTTAGGATTTAACCTAAGCTCATATTTGAGGCACTATTTAAGCATAAGATCTAGGTCATTAGCATGGTCATTAGCCTCTTTGGACTTAATAGCTATGTCATCCATGCAATCATTAAGAAAGCCTAGCATGTAATTACTAAAGATATAAGTCATGGCTCATTGATAGGTTGCTCTTGCATTCTTGAGTCCAAAATACATCATGGTATAGCAAAAGGTTTCCCAAGGGGTCATGAAGGTCATGCTAAGTTAGTGTTCTAGGTTGATCCTAATTTGATTGTATCTTAAGAACCCATCCATAAAGGATAACAAGGCATGCCCAGCCATGGTATCAATAAGCTAATCAATACTAGGTAATAAGAATTTTTCCTTGATAGTTGCTTTGTTTAGATATTGAAAATTGATGCAAATATAAATACTCTTATTTTTCTTAGGAACTACCACTATGTTGGAAACCCATTTTGCATAGTCAACAACCCTAATGAAACCAACTTGGTAGAGTTTCAAGATCTCATCATAAACTACCAAGTCCAATTCAGGTCATATCTTATGTACATTATGTTTAACTGGTCTAATGCTAGGGTCTAGTATGATGTTATGTTATACTAAGCATTGGTCTAGACCTAGCATATCTTCATATGACCAAGCAAAGGCCTTACTGTTGCTTTGTAGGACTTTGGTCATATCTTGAGCTTGTTGAGGTTTTAGTGAGGAACCATTATTTAAGGGCTTTTCCCTCACCACTACGTATTGTGATAGGAACCTCAACTAGAGAGTCTTCAGTTATGTCACTTACCTCTAAGTCAAGAGTTTTGACTAGGTCTTTAGGCCACTCTAAAGGTTTCTCTATTGAGGCTATGTGATAGACAAGACTCTTACGCTCAAGATCTAGGCAATTAGGGTTAATATATCATTCTACATCATTATGATGCCCACATAGGCTCAAAGGTAGATTGATCAACTCCCAGATACTCATACTTTAATGCTACATGTCAACCAAAAGCATATTAAGTGGAACCTAGGTAAAAATTAATAAAAAATGCTTAAAATTCTATAAAATCATGCAAATACACTCTATTCTAGTGATATAAATAAGGTACATGAAAGAAAAAAAAGGTTCAATAGGAGCCTAGTATAGATCAAACAAAGGAATAAGGCTGCAATTGGTCAACAAGGGTCATAGTTTTTCCAATTTTAGGCCTTGGTAAGCCATAATGCCATGGTGCCAAAAAATGGTCAAGGAAGGTCAAACCCCACTATTGGATGCTAATCAAAGGCTAAAAAAAGGCAAATAAAATAGATAAAGGGATTATAAGGCTATGTGAAGGCTACAAGAAGGTTTCTAAGCATCAACAATGCAACATAAGGCCAACAACAAGATGAAACATCAAGCAAAGCATGTTACATATGGTCAAACATGGCTAATATAGGTCAAAAGAGGCTAGGTTTTTCCAGTTTTAGGCCTTAGCAGGCCATGGTTCAATGATGCAAGGTTGTTAGATTGATTTGGGAATTATTCAAGGTTGTTTCTAGGTTGTGTGGGCCTAAAAAATAAGATTTTTGAAACTTATACATTGAGATCCCCTTGTTTTCACCCTAAGCGCCCAGACCCCCTTCCACAAACCCCCCACCCCCCTCTAGGGGGGTATGCCAGTGTTGAGGGTTCCAAGGGGCCAAGTTTCAATGAACTTTGGTTATTTTTCAACATGCATGTACATTCTTGGGATTGTCAATGCTACAAAACATTATCCAAGAATTAAATTTGTCAATTTTAAGTCTTTTAAATTAGTTTTTTTTTTAGGTTACCCTCTTGTTTCCACACTAAGCACCCCCCTCCAAGGGGATAAGCCAACGTGGAAGATCATAGGGGGTAGATTTTTGACAAATTTTGATCAATTTTTAGCATGCATATTCATTCCTAGGATTACTAGAGCTACTAGGCATTACCTAAGATCGAAAGTTGTTAATTTTAAGGCTATTTTATAGGTTTTAAGGTTACCCTCTTATTTCCATGCTAAGCCACCTCTCTAGGGGAGGTGAGCTAGCATGGAAGATCCTAATGGGATGATTTTTGATGAATTTTGATCAATTTTGGGCATGCATGTGCATTCCTAGGGTTGCCGATGCTGCTAGGCATTATATAAGATCAAAACTTCTCAATTTTAAGGATTCTTTATTGGTTTTTAAGATTACCCTCTTATTCCCATGCTAAACCTACCATCCCCCACCTCCCCTGCCGCCACCCCCCCGCCCCCACAAATCCTTTAGGGGGTATGCCAATGTGAAGCATTCCAAGGCACTGAGTTTTGACGAATTTTGATTAGTTTTGGACATGCATGTTCATTCCTAGGGTTGTCGATGTTACTAGGCATTACCTAAGAATAAAACTTGTCAATTTTAAGGTCTCTTTATTGGTTTTTAAGGTTACCCCCTTATTTCCATGCTAAGACCCTCCTCCAAGGGGGTATGCCAGTTTGGAGGATTTAAAGGGGCTGAGTTTTGATGAATTTTTATTAGTTTTGGGCATGCATGTGCATTCCCGGGGTTGTTGGTGCTACTAGGCATTACCCAAAATCAAAACTTGTTAATTTTAAGGTTATTTAATTGGTTTTAAGGTTATGCCCTTTTTTGCACACTAAGCATCGTACCC
>MNCI01008066.1:501895-519381 GCA_015680685.1 Gnetum montanum | reverse complement strand
GGTAAGCTAACTTGGAAGATCCAAAGGAGCTAATTTTTGACAAATTTTGATCAGTTTTTGGCATGCATTCCTAGGGTTTTTGGAGATGTTGAACATTCCTAGGGTTGTTAAAGATGTTGAACACTGCCTAAGATTGAAACTTGTTAATTTTAAGGAATTTTTAATAATTTTTGAGGTTATCCCCTTGTTTCCATGTTGACCCCTCCCCCCCTCCAAGGGGTAATCTAGTGTGGAAGATCCCAAGTGGCTAATTTTTGACAAAGTTTGATCAGTTTTAGGAATACATGTGCATTATCAGGGTTGTTGAAGCTATTGCAAATCACCCAAGATCAAAAGTTGTAAATTTTAAGGCTTTTTGATGTATTTTTAGTGTTATCCACTTATTTCTATGCTAAGCCACCCCCACCTTCCAAGGGCTAAGCTAGTGTGGAAGATCCAAAGGGGCTATTTTTTGACAAATTTTGATTAGTTTTGATTATGCATGTCCATTCCTAAGTTGTCAAAGCTATTGAACATTGCCCAAGATCAAAAATTATCAATTTTAAGGCTTTTAATTTACTTTTTTAGATTACCCCCTTGTTTATATGCTAAGCACTGAGTGCCTACCCACCACCACCCCCAGCTCTTCAAGGGAGTAACCTACTGTGGAAGATCCCAAGGGCTAATTTTTGACAAATTATGATTAATTCTAGGCATGCATGTGCATTCCCAAGGTTGTTAGAGCTACTAAGCATCACCCAACATCAAAATTTGTTAATTTTAAGGCTTTTAAAATAGTTTTCTAGGTTACCCCATTATTTCCATGCTAAGCCATCCCTCCAAGGGGATAAGTTAGCATGGAAGATCCCAAGGGGCTGATTTTTGACAAATTTTGATTAATTTTGGGCATGCATGTGCATTCCTAGGGTTACTAGCACTACTAGGCATTACCAAAGGTCAAAACTTGTCAATTTTAAAGTTATTTAATTGGTTTTTAAGGTCACCCCATTATTTCCACACTAAGCTCCCCTTCTAGAGGGGTAAGCCAACGTGGAAGATCCCAAGGGGCCAATTTTTGATAAATTTTGATAAGTTTTGGGCATGCATGTGCATCCCTAGGGTTGCTAGTGTTGCTAGGCATTACTTAAGATTAAACATTGTTGATTTTAAGTTATTTTATAAAGTTTTAAGGTCATCCCCTTATTTCCACACTAAGCCCTCCCTACCTAGGAGGGTAAGTCAGCATGGAAGATCCCAAGGGGCTAAGTTTTGACAAATTTTATCATTTTTGAACATGCATGTGCATTCCTGGTGTTCTAGGTGCTACTAGTTATTATCCAAGATTAAAATTTGTTAATTTTAAGGCTATTTGATTAATTTTTAAGGTTACCCCCTTATTTCCATGTTGAGCCCACTCTAAGGGGGTAAGCCAATGTGGAAGCTTCTAAGGGGCTAATTTTTAATAAGTTTTGATTAGTTTTGGGCATGCATGTGCATTCGCAAGGTTGTTGAAGCTGCCAAGCATTTCCCAAGATCAAAAGTTGCTAGTTTTAAGGCTTTTTACCTGTTTTTATGGCTACCCCCTTATTTCCTCACTAAGCCCCCCCTCCAAGAGGTTAAGCCAGCATAGAAGATCCCAAGGGATTAATTTTTAATAAATTTTGATTATTTTTGGACATGCATATGCATTCTTGAGGTTGTTGGAGCTGTTGGGCATTACCCAAGATTAAAATCTGTCAATTTTAAGGCTTTTGATGTATTTTTAGGGTTATCCCCTTGTTTCTACACTGAGTGCACCCCCTCCCCTTTCTAAGGGGGTAAGCCAACATGGAAGTTCCCAAGGGACTAATTTTTAACAAATTTTGATCAATTTTGGCCATGCATGTGCAATCTTGGGGTTGCTGAAGCTACTAAACATTATCCAAGATCAAAATTTTTTAATTTTAAGGCTTTTAAACTTGTATTTTAGGTTACCCCCTTGTTTTTAAGTTCAGCCCCCCTCTAGGGGGGTAAGCTAGCATGGAATATCCCAAGGGGCTGATTTTTAATAAATTGTGATCAATTTTGAACATGCATGTTCATTCCTAGGGTTTTCGAAGTTGTTGGGCATCACCCAAGATCAAATTTGTTAGTTTTAAGTTTATTTAATGATTTTTAGGATTACCCCCTTGTTTCCATGCTAAGGCCCTCTCCAGGGTAAAAGCCAGCATGGAAGATCCCAAGGGGTTAATTTTTGACAAATTTTGATCAATTTTGGGCATGCATGTACATTCCTCAAGTTTCCAAAGCTACTCGACATCACCCAAGATAAAAATATATCATTTGAAAGGTTATTTAATTAGTTTTTAGGGTTACCTCCTTGTTTCTACGTTGAGCCCAATTCCCCCCAACCCTCCAAGCGGTAAGCTAGCATGGAAGATTCCAAGGGGTTGATTTTTGAAAAATTTTGATTAGTTTTGGGCATTCATGTGCATTCTTGATGTTGTCAAAGCTACTAGACATTGCCAGAGATCAAAAGTTATTATTTTTAAGGTTATTTGATTAAATTTTGAAGTTATCCCCTTGTTTCCATGCTGAGCCCCTCCTCCATGGGGGTAAGCCAACATGGAAAGAACCAAGGGGATTATCAACCATTGGAGGTCATGGAGAGACACCAAGGCTATTAATGTAAGAACTATGATTACTAGAAGTTTGGAGGAGGATTTTTATGTTATACCCCCTAAGCCCCCACATTGGCTCCACATTGTAGAGCAAGCAGGAAGGACTCACCAATGTGGGGTGTAACACAAGTTTTCAAAGTGACTTGTTCTAATGCAAAAAATAAACTATTGGATGTTATATGGTAGTATAGAGGCCAAATATGGTAACTAGATGATTAATTTATGGAATTTTGTGTCACCTCCCATCCATCCATGCTAGGGCCAAGGTGTATAGCATAGACAAGGCTTTTCCCAATGTGGAATCACCAAATCAAAAGCTTTTGACCACATTCAACTAGGTTTTCCAAGGTTTAGGGGTTTCCGAGAGTGATTGGATAGATTCTTGGTTATCTAGGGCCTTTTCAGAGGGTCAGATCTGGGTGTGATGGGTAGTCAAGGATATGAATAAGGGTTATCCCTTTTGTTCCATGCTAGGCCCCCCTATAGGGGGGTAAGCTAGCATGGACACCCAAGATGATTGCTTTTAAAAAAGTTTGATCCCCTTTCAGAGCTTGACATTGGATGATGCAAGTTGCAACTACCAAAAATGGTAAGAAAGCTTATTTTTTGTGATTTTGAGGGGTGGAAGATATGCATCCATGCTGAGTATAATATCCACTGCATGATATCATGGGGGTTAAGGCTTGGGTATGGTTCTATGTGTTGAAGGAGTCAAAACCCCACCGTTAACATAGTTACTAACCAAGGAAAAAAATGTGTGAGGGTGCAAAGTGGGACCCATGGTTTTGTAAACTTACACAAACTCATCACAAACCATCATTTCATCAACCATAGTAGTGAAGAAGAGCCTTGGCATCCATTGTTGTAGCTGATCTTGTCAACTTTCAGCGTTAAAGCTCTTCATCCTTCTCTTGGCCAACATTGAAGCACTAACTACTTCAGATGTCAAGCCTTCTTTCAAGGTTGGGTGTCATGATGAAAAAAGGTAACAAGAATCCACACATACAAGCATCAAATAAAGCTTCCAAGAAGATTTCCACCTTTCCTAAGCTTGTTTCCATTCAAAGGACTTCTTCATCAGCTCCAAGGTAGGCTAGTCTTTGTCCTTTTTCATGGTCTCCTAGTCATTTTTGGTGTTTTCCTTGGTAGAAAGAGGTCATTTCTTTCAAATCTAGCCAAGATGAGACAATAAAATTAAATTTCAACAAAACCCCACATCATTTTTTGGCCATTTTCATGTGGATCTAATGTTATTTTGCTATTTTCACCTTGGTAGATAAGATTTTTAAAAGTAGTCTTGCTTTTTAAGATGCTTTTTCTAAAAATCTCATGTTGAGGCCATTTTTCTTAAATATAGGGCAAAGAACTCATTAAAATTAAATTCTAATGACACCCTACCCCTTTATTCTAGTGTGTTTTGTACCAGGTATATCAATTTGGCTATTTTGGTAATAATCTATGGCTATATAATGTTAAAATTTGTGTTTTTTTATGCTTTTTAGTACAAAAAGCATGCTATGTTGCTATTTTTATTAGAAAATGGCTTTAGTTTTGCAAAATTTGATGTTTTTGATTTTTAGTTTTGTATTTAATCTTTGTAATGTCTATATTCTTGTTTAATTTGGAGTTGTATTGATCAAGTTATGGCTATTTCAATTTGGTTATGTAGCTAGGGTTTGTGCCATTTTTTAGATTTTTATTAATATTAATGAATTTTTTTCTGAAACAATTGCTAAGGTTTTGAATTTATATTAAGTATTGGTTTGTAGGAATTGATTCAAGCTTTCAAATGGTAGTGGAATCATTCCATTTGGAGCAGGAATGGAGTTTTGGTAAATTTTTTCCTAACCTTACATGAATGGGGGTTAATGGTGATGGCTACATTTTTGCTATTTCTAGCTATGTTTTTTGTAAGAATGGTTACATGCTTTTGGGTGCAATGGTCATGACTAGAAAGTTCATGATTTTAGGGTTCCTTCCATGGTGGAATCACTGAAATCAAGGCTAAGATGAATTTTTGTATGAATTTTATGATAAAGCTGTATTAATTGGTCTAAATTTGGTTATAGCACTTTACCCCTTTGAGGATGGGTGCAATTGTCATAATTGGTTATAGCACTTTACCCCTTGGAGATTCTCTTTTTATAAATTATGTTATAAATTTTTTATGTCTTTCTTAAAGAAAAGAGCTTCTTACTATTTTTAGTAAGTTTTTTTTTATTTCTTGCTATTATGGCCACTTTTTCTATGTTTTGATGCTTTTTCTAAATTAATGTATGCTTTGAGCTAGGGAATAATTTTGGTTGTGATGTTTTGGTTATAATAGTTTTGGCTATGATATCAAGTCTAGGAGAGGTTGTAATAATATATATATTTTTTGTGAATTTTCTTAAGCAAATTTGAACCAACACCTTAGAGCTTTTAATATTCAACAACAACTAGGATGTGTAGAATTTGTTAAGAAATTCTAAGTGTTGAGATGCTATGTTAATGTGTTTTTCTATACTTTCCCCTTGTAGGGTCTTACTAAAGCTAGTGCTCATTGTGGTCGAGTTGGTTGGCATTCTCTGCTGTCTTGGTCAGCCTACAAACCATATCCCTCCTCTGGACCTAGCATTGGAGAAGATTTCAACATGGTTCCACCTAGGGGCAAGGGATTTTCTTACCTATCTTCTCCAGCACTTTAGTATGATGATGTGGCCACATTTGTCTGAGGAGGTTTCCATAGTCATTGTAAAGACTTTGTTACCTGGGTCTACCAATGGGCGAAACACTCAAGTAGCAAGAGAACTAGTTGATCTCATTAGTCCATGGTACCTTTCAAATATTTGGAACATGCTAGAGTATTCATGATACAACATGAATAGTACTCCAATGGTGGCATGAAGAGTCCATTCTCTATTCTAGAATTCTCTAGGAATTATGTAGTAATTATAGGGGTAAGCATGACTATTATAGGTTTTAACATTTTGAATTTATCTAGTGTAGTCTCTTTTTTCTAACTTGTTGGTTTTGCACATATCTTGTGGGTATAGGGTCCATGGTTAAGGTTTTATCAAGAATGATCAAATCTTGGTGGTAGCCCATACTGTGTTGAATGAATTCACCAATGATCCCAAGATTAGATATGTTGTTTTTGAATAGCTAAGAGGGGAATTTGATGAATATCTTACTAGATTTGACCCTATTTACAAAAGGTATGTGGTTGTAAAAATAGCACACAACTAGTGGGCAATCCCTAAGGATATCAGAGATATGGTTATTACCACTGGGACCCCCACACAAGCTTCTCCATGCAATAAGAAGGAGAGTGAGAAATCAAGTACATTATTATGTTAAAGGTTTTATAGTTACTTAGGCTTTAATTTTCTTGTGAACAAAGCATAGTTGTATTGATGTCAAACACTTGTCTTTTGCTTATAGGGCCTTCCACTCCCACAAATGTTATCTTACCCCTCACCGGATGTTCTATGGAAAATCTCATCCTAAAGTTCAGTGAGGTGGGACTAGCACAAGAATGGTTAAGGAAGAATGCATCTAAAGACATTCAAGAAAACATTACTTGTGTAGGTTTGCTTGAGATCTTTATGGCACCCAACCCTATCATGCCTTCTACAAAGATGTTAAACATCATTGAATCTTTTGATGAAAAAGATGATATGCTCCACACCATAATATGAGGTCTATCGATTGTTATTTCCATTAGTGTGGGTATCTTCCATGACTTATTTTGTGTTCCCGCTAATGGGATAATAGTTGAAATTGAACCAATGAAATAGGTAGGCCACTATGAAATAGGGTGATGAGTGGCGAGATACCCCAACACTCAACCATACGAATACAAGTGTTCACACAAAATCTAGTTGAACTCTGCAGATGGGCTAGTTGTGGTATCTAGATAGTTACATGTTGATCATAGTTCACTATCTTCTAACTTGGACTAGTATTTGCTTTGTCACGTATGGTTTAGTCCAAAGTGAGGCATATGATGTGATCCTAAACTGACGCTACTCCAAGAGACAATGGAAAATAATCTTGATTAAAATAATAAGCAATAGGAAATGAAGTCTAAGTTATCCTAAGTGCGATGAGCATGTGAACCTTAATCATTCGTACACATCTTGGACCTCGTGCATGACTACTACTGGGATTACCAAGCGTAGATCCTAGGTACGCTACTGGGTTACTAAGTAGTCACACTTAAATGCTCGTGGTTAAGTCGTACTCATTCCACATTTAACAACAAGAATAGTAAATGATGGTAAAGAAATATTAACTAAGTAAACAATAAATGACAATAAAAATTAACAATAATAATTAAACAATTAAAACTAAGTGAATGCTGCAATGATGAAGTAATCTCGATCTTTATTTTTGGTCATGTGCATGTCCAAGTACATCACACTTGAATAAAGGTGTCATACAATTACAAGCATCACACTACGGACATGCACTAGGAAAATATTCTAACTCTTGTGGGAAAAAACTGCAAGAGTCTAGCTACAATTAACTCAAAAGATGCCTAAGTGTGGTGGAAGCACACTTATTTATAGGCTAGAACAGATGCTGCATAAACAAGGTTGTGTATACGGGGCCTACTATATGGGGCCTACTATATGTAGCCTACCTAGTATATGGGGCCTAGTAAACATGGCCTAGTATACAAGGCCTAGTATACGTAGTCCCCAATAATCATGATTCATCAAAGGGCCAATCTAGTCTTGCTTGTAGTACTTTTACAAAAGCTAACATAAAAGGGTCTTATCCCTTATTCAAATCTTAGGTATTTTCTAAATTTTTGTCACAAAATAAGGTGATTGACATTGCACATGGATGGATCTTTAAGAAATTTATGAAGAAGGGAACTCATTTTATCTAGGCTATTTCCTTGGCTATGAGCCTTAAGGAAGAAATCCTCAAAATTCACATAGATTCCTCAATGATAGTCCACATGCACCATGAATTTTTGTAGGCTACTTGAAGAGGTTTGAAAAATTTTTAGTAGTGAAGAGAGCTAGATCATGGATGCACCAAGACCCATGACAACTCTCTAGGCCTTGGAAAAAGCATCTTTATCCAACCATGAGGGATTAGAACCCATCAAAGGGTATGGGAGATTAACTATCCATGAACACTAAGAACCTTGATGTTAGTCAATGTGAATCCCTTGACAACATGGGGAAGGCACCTCTAACATTTCCAAAAAACATCAAGAGGTCTCAATGATTACATGCTAAAGTCACTAGAGTAGCTAGGGCTAACTTAAAGAGGCCTACAAATGAAGCACCACTAGAAGTAGAACCATCCTTCAAGCAAAATATTATCTTCAAGATCCCACACTTGGACCAAGTAGACATAAGTACTCTTGAACAATGTTTTCTCTCTTTTGTCTATGTTTTTATTCTAAGGTTATTCATGTTAACTTATCTAATGGTTTATAACTACACATCAATAGTAGAACCTGTCAGCCCAAGCTACCACTATAGAAAAAGAACAAAGGTAAGTAGAGGAGGCACACAGGTGTGCCAAGAAGGAAGAGTAGAGGCATAGGGCCATGGCAAAGGAAGAATAGAGATGCATAGAGGAGGCACCCTTGCAACAAGATATGGGTGATCTTAATGCCTTGGTCACTGGATCACTACCTAGGAAGTCTTTAATCAAAATCCTCGATGATGATGAAGATGATCATGAGAATGAAGTGAAGAGCATAGGTATACTTATGCTCTACTTGTTATTTCCTATACTTTTATGTTTGGTTTATATTTCTTACTTATCCAACAATTTTTATGCTTATCATAGTTCATGAGCCAACATTAAAGGCCCCTATAACTGAGTTTTGCCTTAAATCATGGGTAGATGTCCCAAATAAGATAAAATTCATGCATGGGATCACAAAGGACATTGTTGATTGATTGCAATAGGTTGCACTGGAAATTAGTAAGAACTATGTTTTGATATGTCTTAGTCATTTTGCTATGATATGTATTTTATGCTACAACTATATTTTATATTAAGTTTATGATTATTATCTTTGTTTTTTTCTTAGCATGGGATTTGGCCCAAGACATGGAGTTCGACTCCTTGCCTAAACTTCCTTCTAATACCACACATGTCCCCTTAAAGCTTTACGAAACTACCACTGATCTAGCAAATTTTTGTTCTAAAACTTCATGGGAGATTTAGAGGTCTAATGAATCCCTATGGGAACAAGTTATGGCATTGATGGAGAAGAATAAAAGGTAATCTGAGAGGATCCAAGATGTCAAGGAGTGTAAGGCCATCATAGATGCCCAAGTGAAGAACTTGGAGATTGTAAAAATCAAAGAGATCACATGGGCCCACTATTGGTGCACTATCCATGATAAGATTACTCTTTCTTAGGTGTTGCATGAGCAATAAATGTAGATGCACTTGATTTCTCAAAAGGCATAGGATTGGAATGATTATTATGCTTGGGTTCTAAAGGGGGTAAGACACAAAGGGACCAGAAGTGCAAGTATAAGGTTGATCAAGATGCCTATTTGAAATGGCTATAGAAGAAGACAACAGAATGAAAAAAGAGAGAGATGTTCATTTAGGACATTCAAGTTGAGAGTGCTTTCAACCTCTTTGAAAGCACTCTAATAGTGGTTGAGTTTCCTACTCCATAGATCACCATAGCTATAGATGAGGTTGCTAAGATTACAATCTCATAGGAGCCACCATCATGGATAGGTGTGGATTGAACCAATATCCTCATGGGCAACAATTTATCAGACATTGACTGGGCCAACATAAAAGAAGACCAGATTCTCCAACGATTGGAGACTAGCCTTCATTATCTTCCCCAAGAGTTCACAAAGTTAGATTCTCCATAGGTGTGATGGCTTTTATGTATTGAATTTTTAAAGTTTTATTTTTTTATTATATTTATCTTTTTTTTTCTGTTTTGCATGGCCCATGTTACTATTTTGGTGAATATGGTTACTAATTGGTTGTGTGTTGCTATCTTACAGGAATTTTATGATGTTGGTGGTCCTAGTGGCATAGACGATGATGCACCACCACCACCTCCTCTAGATGCCCCCTTGGCACCATCAAATGCATGATGCAACAGTCTTTCATGTTTATTTCATTTTATGCTTGAGATTGTATGGCTTATGTTTGCCAATACTTGAGTTGTAGACATTTTATCAGTTATGATTGATAGTTTTAACATTTATACCACAAAATTTTATTTTAAGATGTTTTAAATTTTAAGTTTTGGTTTTGGTTTTGGTTTTGGCTATATACATTGTTCATTACTTTATTATTTTAAGGTTCTAAGATTACAAGTGTTGAAAATATCGATGTAGAATATGGCTATGTTGACTATGTCAAGAACTATGAGATTATGAATGAACAAGGGTTAGCTACCATTTTTTTAATAAAAGAAAAGGCATGATAGGTTGTACATTTATTACTAGTTTAAGATCATGGCAAGTTGCTATGCAAGTTTAAAGTCTTACTAGACTGTAATGCTAGTTTAAGGTCTTAGTGGATTGTAATGCCAGTTTAAAGTCTTAGTGGGCTATGATGTTGGTTAAAGGCCTCGGCAAGTCACAATGCTAGTTTAAAGCCTTGGTAGGCCACAATGTTAGTTTAAGGCCTCAATAGGCCATGGGTTTGCCAATTTTAGGCCATGGAAGGCCCTTAAACTTTTATATTTTTTTGGTAAATTTTTTTTTAAAAAAAATTATGGTTTTTTGCATCTTTAAGGTTTTTTTCTATAAGGATTTTTTTATCATGTATAAAATTAAAGGAAATGAAAGGTTAAAATACATAAGTAAAATGTAAATGAAAGTAGAAATCTAAGCTATTTGCATGAAGAGTAAAATAAAATACATAAATAAGCACAACAAATCAGAAAAGAAAGGCTAAGCTACATTGTGATTGGCTACATGGTTATAAGGACATGGGGTCAAAGGGTCAAAGGGATACTTCACTTGTGCAGACTCTTCGTAATTTTTGAAAGATTAGGGAATGAGTAAGGTCTACTTTGCACATGTTTGTATTTGTTGTCTCCTTCACTAATGATGTTAAATGGGAGTTCATCCCATGATGTATCTTGTTGTCCATCATTGTTATTATTGGATTTCTATTCTCTCTCAGGTTGTTGGGTTTTGTAACTGGGATTTAATTCTTGAAACTCCACTTTAGACCCCTACTCTATGTCCACATTATTAATAGCCAGGGGCACCACATTATCATCATAAATAATGATCTTACCTCCCTCATAAGGAAGGTGAATCTCTTGGTGAATGGGAGAAGACACAACTTGCAACTAAGACAACCAAGGTCTTCCTAGGATAAGGTTAGACCCAGGCATCTCCTCCACCACCAAGAAATTCATAGTCATGAGGAGTTACTTCCTTACCATAAAATCTAAGGAGATGGACCCTTTGATAGCAACCCTCAATTCGTTGAAATACTTGAGAGTGATTATTGATGTTTATTGTATTTGCTTCATAAGGCCTAATCATTCAATGATGATGCATGAGATAACATTAGTAGCCACACCATCATCTACATGCACCCAATGCACCTTGAATCACCCTATGTGTATGGTTATGAATAAAGAAGCCCTAGTAATTTCACCATTCCAGGAATTAACCTTAATTTCTCTATTGCAAAATGTAAGGGGTGTTGACTTCCCCTCCTTGGGTGTGAAGGAAGCCATTACTACATGGATGGATTCCTTGTTAGCAAGGATATCCTCACTAATAGGGATAGAATTTAGCATCTTGACTAATGCCTTACAATGTGTGGTGGAAGTCATGATTAGGTCATACAAGCTTAGAGTAGTGTTCTGTTACTTAAGAGATTGTCTCACCTAATCTATCACACTAAGGAAGGTTTTCTGGTTGTTCAGGGGTTTTTTGCCTCGATTGTGCTTCACTTCCTCCATGAAACCAAAAATGCATACTGTTACCTTAGGTTGTGATTGTTAAGGCTTCTCCACATTCTTCTGGCCATGAGCTTTGGGATCCTCCTATGGTTTGTTGTTTGAAGTGGGTTGGGAAGAGGAGGTCATGGGTATAGAAAATATGGAAGTGGGCTTTGGTGGGCCAACTTCCTTTTATGCCTTCACCTTCTTATCACCCTTATTATTAGGCTTCTACTTTTTCTTCTTTTTTTTCTTATTTAGAGCTTTTTTGTTGTCAACTGTTGGTTGTGAGGAAGATGTGGTAGCATTGGCCACCATAGGAGGTTGTTAGGTGGTTTTATTAGTTGGTGAGGCTATGGCTGGTTGGGCTATGGTGGGCTAGGACACCTTGATCATAAATGATTTCTTGGAAGGCACTTGTGATGGCAACCTTATGAAAAAAAGGGGATCTTGACCTAGTGGAAATGAAAATCAGAAATGGTTATCTTGAGGATCTTTGATTCTTATCTACCTTGAATGCCAATATAATATATGCAGTGTTATTAGCATTCAATGGGTCTTTGTACACCTACATCAATTGGTTTTGAGGTTAGAAAAGGTTGGATGCATCTAGAATAAGCTCTTCCCTATTTGTCATCTTCTGTACGTCATCCTTTAGTGTAAGGCAGAAGTTTATGTCAAGACTGGGTAGTTGGTGATAGTGGTAAAAGTGTTCTACCTTGAAGTATTTAGGTAGTGGGAGGTCATCTTTCATTACTCTAGTAGATCCTTGGCTATTTCATGGAGTCTATCATGTTTCTTTTAGGAAGCTTCAAACATCTGTTTACATTTGATACTTCCACTTTTCAAAAGTTAATCTAACAACTTTGATGATTTTAATGGTAGTGCAGTGTATTTGGACCTATCCAAGGATCTAGTCATCATTAATGTAGTGGCCCTAAAGGTTTAAGATTGGTTATCATGGTTATTGTTAGTGGAAACCTTGGGTGGCTTGGTCCTTGGCCCCTACTTAGTGGTATTGGCTTCTTTAGTTACAAATACTATAGTCATATTGCTATGTTTTCCCTTCTACTTGTCTCTTTGTGTATGTTGGTTTTTGTATGCTTCATAGCTTGGGTCATGAATGGCCTCCACAAGATCTTCTATATTCTTTGTTTGGAAGAATCCTTAGCTAAGTGACCACGAGTCAAGGCAGCAAAGTTTAGACTTGATAAAGTCATTAACTGTCCCCTTAAATATAACCAAAAGGTGAGTTTTGGCTATGGGTTTTGGTATGTCATTCAAAATTCCATTCCACCATTGGATGAACTTCTACAAAGGCTTAAGAGATCCCTTCTTAACCTTCATAAGTTGGTCAAGCGTGGTGTTAAGATTCATGTTTGATGAGTGGCGAGGTACCCCTACACTCAACCATACGAATATGAGCATTACACACATGATCCGGTCGAACTCTGCAGACTAAGTGCCTACACGCCTTATGGAACACCTAAGGTTAATCAATCGTTTTCCTTCCAAGCTTACTTGTATTTTTCATGGTTGTATGGTTAAGTAAGCTTAAGGCATGTGATTTTTATATCTTTTATGTTTTTATCGCCTATGCTAAGAGAGGAAAGGGTGAAGAAACTAAGTAACTAACTTTAACTAACTAAGCCTTAATTATCCTAGCATCAGTATCCATTCCCACTTACCATTTCATACCCTGAATCAATGCAATGCTACTGGGATTACCAAACACTACTCGTTACTGGGATTACCAAGCGTAACACACGTGCTCGAAGCGGTCGTACTAAATGCACTTAACTATGAGAGTTGAGGGTTGAGAGAGACTAAGTCCTTAAGAAAGCATTAAACATTTAACAATAATTAAAGCCCTATTTAGCTTAGTCCATATGCTACAAGCTTTATCCAAAAGTTTTTCTTTATTATCGTACACAATTGTGTGCTCAGGTATAGAATTGCTCGAATAAAGATCTGTTCACTTTGAGACTCCTACTGTGGGCACATGGAAATTATTCTAACTCTAGAATGGAAAAATGGGAATATTTTGGCTAAGGTCTAGATCTAGATGATCAAATAAGGGAGAGACAACTCTTATTTATAGAACTAGCAGTGGGTTGTGATATCACGTACGCGATATCACAAGGAAAGATGCGATATCGTGGCCTATGCGATATCACATCCCATCATACCCCCATGACTAAATAAAAACTTATCCTCGAGTTCCTTACAAAATATTAGGAAGGTATGGGATTATTGACTTGAATGGAACTAATGGTGAATGGGATGACATGTGAATGGATCATCATTACAAAACATGACAAAACTAGTGTTCATGACAACAAGAGTGAACACTTTATACATTTGACATCAAGCCTTATTTAGTAGTTGAGAGAGAAGAGAGAAGAGAGGAGAAGTTTGTTGCTACCAATGCCAAGATTGTGCCTTTCATTGTCCATCCGTAAGTGCACCATCAATCTTGTTCCTTGCATAACTGCTTCAACACCAATCCATTCCAAGTGTTCCCTCCAGATCCAATCCGTTGTTGTATGATTGTCATCTGCACACACAACACAATTTTATATTAGCAAGGGTAAATGAATCATAATGTAGTTGATACCTTGCTTCGGTGAAAAGTCCATTGGCTGAGTTGTGGTATGGCTAATTGCAGATTATGGAAATATGGTATTGGTGACTACCGAAGGTGTAGGGGTTAGGAGAAAATCAAAAATTTCGGTTAGGACCCCCATGACTAAGAGCGAACCGCTAGTAGCAATAGAATGGAGAAAGAAAAGGAATAAGAAATATGGAGAAAAAGATACAACTGTAATGTTGATGAAATGGATGTCAAGATGGAAATGAATAAAATAAAGTTGATTGCAAAAAATTTTTAAGCGGAAAAAATTAATAGATACACCAAATAGGAATGCCAGTGGGTCCTCCCCAAAGCAGGCTCATGCCCTTAATGCCTTGAAAATCCCACATTCAAAGAGCCCGTAGGCTCTAGGAATGCCATTTAGAGACAAGATTTAAAGTATTAACCACAAGAATTTACCAAAAAGAAAACCACAAGAATTTACCAAAAGGAAAACAATGTGTCAACCAAAATATACACTAATGATACAACTGGCAATGAGGTGAACAATGGAGAAAGAATGATGGAAAGAAGAGGATGGAATGGAATCTCAAGAATAAGGTGGTGTACAGCCCCTTGTGTATTTAATGATTAATATGACTTAGTAGATCTCATTCCAAGTTTGGCCTCAAACAAACCACATCCAGTGACTTCGCATTAATGCATTCAGCCAATCCATTCACTTGAAGTAACAAGAATGCTTCCACCAAAGAGCCACCACCATTCCGACGAAACAAAAGAGAAGAAGGTAGGGAGCGAGAAGGTCCTTAGTTAGAGGGAAAATTTTTATTTTAGTTCCATAACCAACCTAGATGATTATTTTGTCTAAGGGGTGTGCTTTTAATTCTCACCTTTTTTTTTCTTGTGTTTTTCGTGAGAACCACACCATGCAAAGACTTATTATTTTTATTCTCATTCACTCAGCTTCCCGATAATTGGGTAATGTCGAAATAGTAAGAAAACTCAAGAAGAAAACATGCAAGAACCCAAGAGAATGGCCAACACAAATGCATCAAGTTCCCTTGAAGCCACACCCTTTTCAATCCTTAAGTCCTTCCTTAGTTTGAGAAATGCCCAGTCACCAATTCGTTGATAGTTATTATTTAGAAAGGGACTGTACAATTCTAAGCCAAGAGAGACCATAGAAATTTATGGATGCGTGGATGATGTGGACTCATTTTCTGATATATTAAAAGAACCATACTTTAGTATCAACATTATAACTTAAAGGTAAAAACCAAACATTAACAACCAATAGAATATAGTTCATACCATTATTAGGAGCACTTATTGGGTGACAAACTTAACAAAATGGATAAATACACACACACACACACATACACAAATAAATGAAAAAGTATGAATGACGTTGTAAAACAAAAATAAGAAAAGTTAAAAAAATGTGTAAAACAAAAATGTGTAAAAAGAATGTGTAAAAAAAAATTAAAAAGAAACTGAGGGCCTTAATTGATTAGCACAGGTGGCCATCTCCCCCATGGCTGAATTGAAAGGGAGAGATCCGAAATAATGAGCACTTATTTGAATTTTTTAGAAGTGTCCAACTTCTCCCAATTGATTTTTTTAGATTAAGGGTTGGAAGTTGGTGACGCTCATACTCCAATGTATCTATGCTTTCATTGTGGTTGCAAGTTGTTCCCCCAGTTAGTTCCATGCATATTGGTGGGTTGCTCTCTTGATTAGCTATCAACCATTGGGTGTTCTCTTGTTGTGTGGTTGCTACATACAGGCACCTTTGTATCTGAGTTTCCTGGACACACTAGTTGCATACAGGAAATGCTGAGCACTCCTGTATGTCATCACCCTATGTATCACTGTATGTGATGCATGGAACTTTCTTCTTCTTGATATTTCCATAAATATTTTCCTTAGATATTTCCAAGTAAAGATCATGTATTCCTAGGCATGCGTTTATGGTATTGAGCCATGCCCTCCCCATTATAATTGGGAAGTCCCCTTTGTTATTGTTAACTTCTATCACTAGGAAATCAATTGGGTATGACCAACCACACACAGTGGTAACAATGTCCTCCACAAGTCCCAAGGGGACAGTGATGGACTGGTCAGCCAACTCTAATTAAATATTGCTCTTCTTTAGTGGGGGCAAGTTCCAGGCTTTATAGATTTCCTACGATATCAAGTTGACTCCAGAACCTGAGTCTAGAAGAGCCTTAAGTGGTTCATTCCCAGCAACTTGGAGGTAGATTAAGGGACTTCCAGGATCAGAGAGTTTCCTAGGAAGGTGTCCCATCTTTATCCAGTCAGTGATGGTATGTGTTAACATAACTGTATGCGTTGAGCTCTGTTGTTGGTTTGAAGGGAGCTCTGAAGCCTTATTTGATGGAGAAGTGATCATGGACTCAACTGCTTGTGGTTGTGAGAGCTTGTTTGGACTATTGGTTCTAAAGAAGGATCTTCTCTTTGTATGGTTGTTAGAACCAGTAGTGGGTTGAAGGATTACTACTCTCATAGTGTTACGTTGCTGCGGTTGAGTGGGGAATTCCCCTTGCATCGTTGGAGTGGGTGGTAGTGGAACTATCAGCATAAGAGATGCGGATGGATTCAGAGGATGGTATGCATGTGGGGTGTATCTAATAGGAGAGGGAGTCCTAAAATACTCTTGAACATGGTAGTGACATTGTGGGGTTACATGAACCATAGAGTCACTTGGACAAACTGGCTGCTGCATGTAATAACCATATGGGTCTGGTTGTTGTTAAGGGTATTGTTGTCTTGGTGGTGGCATCCCCCATGACCGTGGGTATTGCCACTACTAGTGTTGCTTGATAGGTTGTGGTGGAGTTCCACTTGGATAATATGTTAAGGGTTGGTGAAACTTCCTTGGGTTACCTTGGGAATAAGGTAATCTTTAGGGTGCTTATCGTTTGTTAAATCTTGGGTTGAGTGCATACACCCCAGACTCTTACAGATGTGAGATTATTGGGCAACATCCCTTAGGATGGTCATACTATCATATTTCACATCCACTGTCATTGTCTGAATTAGAGTCCACAACCTCATCAGAGTTAGTTATTTTTCCCTTACCCTTGTTACGTGCATCCTCTTCCTCATAGAATCTTACTCCCCTCTTTCAGAGAGAAGGATCACGATTATACTCTTCCGCACTTTCTCTTTTCCATAGCTCTCCTTCTTCCTTAGCTACTTGCTCCAACAATCTATGAACTTCATGGGACCTAAGCTCAAACAATCTCCCTTGGGCATATGTCCCAAGGGTTCTCTTAGTTTTGTGTCTTAGCCCATCTACGAGGTGGCGGAGTTGATCCCATTGTGC
>MNCI01008066.1:427797-491730 GCA_015680685.1 Gnetum montanum | reverse complement strand
CCCCCCCCCCCCCCCTCTTTCCCCACTACCATACCTAGTGTAGAGGCATTTGGAATCCAACTTAAGGGAGGGTTAAAGCAAACATTGCCAATATTCTATTTCTGGTAAAGGGGTAAACCTCCCTTATCCCCCCACTTAGTAATTATAGTATGTCATTTTTTTTTCCATTTTCATTTTCTCTAAGAGTTTTTAAATTCCATTCATTGAAATTTACTCCAATCTTCACATTTATAGCCTATTCTTAAGTAATTATCACACTATAACCATGCCTTTTTGAAAATCCACCAAATTTCCCTTTACCTTCATTGGCAAATATCATTTTGAAGGCTTGATCCAATCCTTGATCAACTATTAAGAAGTGGGCACATGCAACATTGATAACAATCAAAGACCTATGAGAGAACCATTCATGATCCAAGTACCCCCTTTATAATGAGAGAGCTTATTTAGCTTCCCATATCTCAAGACCTCCCTTTGTTGTGAGGGTACTATCATAAACACCTCCAAAAGAACCTTTTGTCATCAAGGTCCCCCAACATAATACAATCCAAATAGTTGTATCCCAACCAATTGCACAGTGACCCCCTATGATAGCCGATGCTACTACCTCTTCCTTACAACCAATGGCTAACAACCAAAACATTTTAGCCAACCAAAGGAGGAAGTATAAGCAAAATCTTGACAACAAGGGAGACAAGAAAATGGAGGCACAAAAGGAAGTGGGCCCACCAAAGCCCACTCCCATTTCAACTATACCTATGACCTCCTCTACCCCATCTCCTTTAACTAATGAGCCACAAGAGGATGCTAAAGCCCACAACCAAAATAACAAAGAAGATCCATAGCCTAAAACTGAAGTCTACCTTTGGGAACATATGGAGGAAGTAAAGCACAACTAGGGTGACAAAACTATGCAAAAATTTAGAAAAAGAACAAACTTAGAAAAGCCATGAATTGACAACAAAAAACTTACTTCAAATAAAAAAAAGCTTTTACTCTCCTAGAAAAAGTAAGAAATCAACCACTGCTATTTTGGGTAATGTACTACAACCTTAGCAAAAGATTCATAAAAAATTAATTTTAAATCCAATTGAAGTGATTCCACCTCCATTGGAAAGCTAAAGGAAAAGCCTATGTAGATATGACTAGGAAATAGTAATAACCTTTGCCATTTTCTTGTGAAAATTTCATAAATCTACATGAAATTACAAAAGTAGCACACATAACCTAATTGCACAAGATTAGGAAAACAACCATAACTCCCTCTTTTCAAAGCCAAATTAAATAAGAAAATAACCATCAAGAAGCTTAAAAAAAGGGCTAAAAACCCATAAAATTTGATTTCACAAATATGTAGCTATTTTACCAAGAAAAAATACAAAACTTAGCTTTCTTTTTCATGGAAAAACTTCAAAAAAAAAAACCCAAAGACTAAATTTCATAAAGCCATTAAAATAGTCAAAATAACCAAAACCATTGAAAACCCTTTAAATTCAAATCAAAATAATGGGGTGGGATTTTTTTAAAATTTAATTTTAACAAATTCCAAGGCCTAGATCTGAAAAAAATGGTCATATTCTAACATTTTGATGCAAAAGCACACAACAACAAAGCCTATTTTCAAAATGAAATCTACAAAAGCTAAAGAGGCAAAATAATTATAGATCTACATCGAATGATCCAAAATAGGAGGTGGGATTTTGTCAAAATTCTAACATAATCCCTCCATTAGAGGATATCTAAAAAAACATTCCTGACACTTGGAAAGCAAAAATAAGAAAAATCATAAAAAAACAAAGGCAGAAATAGGTAAAATTTCCTACCTTGGAGCAATGACTGATGGGGCTTAGATGGAGATAGGCCTTGGAACCTCTAATAAGTCCCTTGAATGCTCATCCATCCTCTAGATCATGGGGTTCTTGCTCTTTCTTCCTCTCTATTTTGGTGCCATTGTAGGCTCAAGGTTTTGAAAGAGAAAATTTGGAGAAGATGAGGGTACTACGCTAGTTGCAAGGAAGATGGGAGGCTTCCACAGTAAATATTGGTTGTGGTTGCCACAAGAACCTTTTCTAGAGTACTCATTTAATTCTTTGTTTCTAAAGAATGACAATTATGATCAAAATTTGCAAATTTTGACATATAAAACCCACCTATACCTAAATAAAACCCCAATTGCTAATTTAGTGCACCATGACTCCAAGTGAACCAAAGAAAAAGGGGGGAAATTTTTGTTCAAATTGATTTTAAGGGGGAAAACAACTTCACTTTTCAAAATTTTAAATTTTTCAATTGTGGGCCCCACCCAGCACCTTCCCTTTTGATGAAACTTATCAATTTCAACACTTAAGACATGATGGCAACCTTACCCTCATGCATCCACACTAGGAATACCATTCCCAACGCAGAAAAATGTTTATTATTTTTCAAATTTATTAGCATTACAATATCTTTCTATTTTTAGCAACCCAGACATACCTTTTTCAACCCTGAGTTTCCATATTTGGACAAAACATGAACAATGCATTGCACCATGGACTTCCATGTTAGGGAAGTAGTGCCTAACATGGAAGAAGGGGAGTAACACTCACTCTTACCTCCCAAACATTCATCTAGCATAAATTTTACCCCAAAGTGGATTCCACATGACCTAAAACCCCTCCAAGCATCTTTGGTAGCCTTAGGACCTCACCCAACCGAGTCAAAACTAGTCAAAACTTGAGATTTGGTGTTTTCCATGATGGGGGATACTTCATCCACATTGAGCCTTTCATATGCAATTTAGAAATATGGGGGAAGCCAAAAATGACTTAATTTGATGACTTAATGACCAGTGACCCCTAGACCCTATCGAACCCCTCTGAAGTTTCCAAAAGCTCCAAAGTGGGTTAAAAATGGTATAAATCTATCATTCCCCTCTCATCCATGTTGGGGCCACCATTCCCATTATGGAAGAAATGGGATAAGTTACATGAGATACTAACACGCCTCCAAACTATCAAATTTTAACATCCCACATTGACCATTAACATTGGCAACCCCGAAGGTTGACATGCATGGTTGATTAGCTACAAATCTGGCCTACATCTAATTTTCTTGATTTGGGAGACCTTGTCCACACTAATCCTTCTACCCCTAGTATGTAAGGAAGGGGGAAGCCTAAAAGCCCCCTCATAGCCCCCAAAATGACCAGATTTTAACCTTGGGCACTAATGACCAATGCCAACAACCCTATGAGCGCACATGCATGGCTAGATTGATAAAAAAATGATCAAAAAATATTTTCTCCCAAATTTTCCATGCTAACCTTGGAATCCCCAACCTGGGAAAAGGGGGGGAAGTTCAAAAAATAGCTTACGACCCTTTAAATAGTCAAATTTTAGAGTTAGATGATAGTAGGCAACACTTGTAACCTTAGGGGCCTACATGCATAATCAAAAGTGTTCAGAAGTGACTAAAAATTTTTTTCCCAATTTTTCATGCTAAAAATGGATGCCCCAACATGGAAAAAGGTGGGGAAGTTCAATAAATATCTTAAAAACCTTGAAATAGCCAAATTTTGACATCAAATGTTAGTAGTCAATGTCAGCAACCTGAGAAGCCTACATGCATGCCTAGTAGTGGCAAAAAGTGATCAAAAGTATTTTCCCCCAATTTTCCACATTTATCATGTAAGCCCTAGAATGGAAAAGGGGGGGGGGCAGGGAGAAGTCCAAAAAGTACCTTATTACCTTTGAGATAACCAAATTTTAACATCAAATATTAGTAGTCATTGCTAGCAACCTTGGAAACCTACATGCATGATTGAAATTAGCCAAAAATCACCAAAAATCCTTCCCCCCATTTTTCCACATTGATCATGGAAGCCCCAATGTGGAAGAAGTTGGGAAAGCCCAAAAACAACTCATCAACCTTCAAGACAACCAAATTCTGACACCAAGCATTGATTGTTGTTCCCAGCAACCTTAGGAGCGCACATGCATGACCAAAGCCTACCATAAAGCATCAAAAATATTTTCCCCCATTCTTCCACACTAATCATAAAATCCCTAGCATGGGAAAAGGGGGTACGTTAAAAAACCACCTAGAAACCCTCTAAAAAGCCCAAGTTTGGCCCCAAGCCCCTGCCCTCAACCTCAATAGCCTCAAGGATTGACACACAAAGTTGATTGAGATCAAATTTGGTTAAAATTCCACTCCCCCTTGTTTTACATACTAAGATTTCTATCCCTAGTGTGGAAGAAAGGAGGAAAGCCACTTGGGAATGCCCAAGATTTCCAAATCTTGAAACCAAACCTTAGTCGTTGACCCTAATAGCCCTAAAGGCTTACATGCAAACTTAATTGAGGTTAAATTTGGTAAAAAATACACTCCCCCCTTGTTTTCCACATTGATATTTCTATCCCCAGCGTGGAAGAATGGGGTGAAGCCAAAAAAAACCACTTTGAAATGCACAAGAATGCTAAAACTTGAGACCAAACCTCAATCCTCGACCCTGGTAGCCCTAGGGGCTAACATGCAAAGTCAAATGAGGTAAAAATTGATCAAAAATCCACTCCCCCTTATTTTCCATGTTGATCTCTCTATCCCTAGCATGGAAGGATTGGAGAAAGCCAAAAAAAAACCATTCGAGAATGCCCAAAATTGCAAAAACTTGAGACCAAACCAGAATCCTCAACCATGGTAGCCCCAAGGGCTAACATGTAGAGTCGATTAAGGTTAAAATTGGTTAAAAATCCACTCCCCCTTGTTTTCCATGTTGATCTCTCTATCCCCAGCATGGAAGAAAGGGGGAAGCCAAAAAAACCACTTAGGAATGCCCAAAACTATTCAATCTTGATACCAATCCCTAACCCTTGACCTTAGTAGCCCCAAAGATTGAGATGCAAAGTTGATTAAGCCATAAATTAGTTAGAAAATATACTTCCCTCTATTTTCCATCCTAAGCTCTTTATCCCTAACATGGAAGAAACAGGGAAAGCCAAAAAACCACTTAGGAATGCCCAAAACTATCCAATTTTGACATGGATCCATAGCCCTTGACCTTGATAATCTTGAGAAGTAACATGCAGGGTCACTTGTGATTCGAATTGGCCTAGATGTATGATTTATACTTCTTCCATGTTGGAGTAACTTCTCCAACATGGAAACAAGGGGGAAGTTCCTTTTACACTTTTGGAGGCAAGATGACACTACTAGAAGCCAAAGATCTTTGCCACATAAGCCTAGGACCTCATAGCCTCAAGATTTCATTTTTTTGACCTCATTTCAATCTCAAAACCTATTTCCCCCATTCTTTCATGTTGGCATAACTTGCCCAACGTGGGAACATGGGGTGAAGACCCTAAGTAACCTTAAAAAACCTTCATACATGGCCAAAATTAGCTGGAAACTTGAAGAATTGAAGTCTACAAACCTAGGGGCCTAGGAGCCTAGTCAAAGTGCCCTAAAACCACTCCAAATTCATCAAATAAGTGTCCCCCTATTTTTCCATGCTAAGGATACTGTGCCTAGCATTGAAAAAGGAGGGGAAGTCATTTCAACACCTATAAACCCATAAAATGGCCTCAAATTATCTTAGAACAAAGCCAAGAGATGTAGAAGTTCCAGATTTGGATGCCATCCACTTATTTGACCATGTTTGATC
The DNA here is from genome assembly GCA_015680685.1 of Gnetum montanum. Classification (NCBI taxonomy): domain Eukaryota; kingdom Viridiplantae; phylum Streptophyta; class Gnetopsida; order Gnetales; family Gnetaceae; genus Gnetum; species Gnetum montanum. The sequence goes on along the minus strand of MNCI01008066.1, from coordinate 486,086 downwards.
TCATTTTTGCTTGGATTTTGGTTCCCCATGCTAACCCTCCTCTTCTCCACACTTTCTAGCATGGAAACAAGGGGTGAAGACTTCAAAACTTGCTTTTTGGCCTTTATAGACCTCTGGGGAGTCCAATTTTGATGGATCTAACCTTGCACTACCTTGGGAAGGTCCTTGGACCTCAATTTTGGACCTCTGAACGTCCTAAAACATATTTTCCTTAGTCTCCATACTAAGGGACTCTATTTCCATGTTGCACCTAGTGTGGAAGCCTCAAGGTACTTGATTTTTAGGTCAAGATAGCCCAAAAACAACCTATATTGATGTCTAAACTCAACTAATAGCCTTGTAGCCTTAAAACATCTCCTGCTAAGGCTAAAAACTATCAAAAAGTAACCATTTTCTAACTTATATTAACCAAATTGAATCATATATGGCCCATTTTACTTGATTTTTTGACTTATTGTGTAATGTTTTGGCTTGTTTTTGGACTTATGTTACCTTGGGAACCTTGTTAACTTTCTATGGTTGTTATACAACATTATATGTTCATTATTTATCTTATTACAGCTCTATTTGCCTTTTTTTGCCTTTAAATGATATCAAATAGTAGGGTTAGACCTTCCTTGACCAGTGTTTGACACCATATGACCATGGCCTACTAAGGCCTTAAACTAGCATCATAGTTCACCAAGACTATAAACTGGTATCACATACCACTAAGGCATTAAACTAAAAAAATTGTGACATTTATTGATTATTTGTGGCCTTACTCCTTATACTTCCCCTTTTTTGACCTTTATATGACCTTTGTTTGCCTCTATTGTACTTTTCCAAATTGACCTCATCTCATTAATGACCTTCAATGGCCTTGACTACATCATATTTGGATGTTTTTTATAACATATTAACATCATTTATTTACTTTTACCTAGGTTCCACTTAATATTATTTTGGTTAATATGCAGGATCAAAGGATGAGTACCTAGAAGCAAATCAATTTGCCTATGTGTGTACATGGACCTCATGGCCATATTAAATGGTGTATCAACTATGATTGCCTAGATTTTGAGCCTGAGAATTTTGTAGACCACATAGCCTCAATAGTGAAACCTCTAGAATGGCCTGAAAACCTAGCCAAAACCCTTGACTTAGAAGTAGAAGACATAGTTGAAGATACTTTAGTTGAGATTCCTATCACAACACATAGTCGTGAGGAGAAAACCCTTAAATTAAGTTCTTCACTAAAGCCTCAATGTGCCCAAGATATTACTAAAGTCTTACAAAAAAACATTAAGGCATTTTTCTAATCATATGAAGATATGCCAGGCCTAGACCCATGCCTAGTTGATAAGCGGCAAGGTACCCCTACCCTCAACCATACGAATATGAGTGTGTACGTGCGATCTAATCAAACTCCATAGATGAACTAGTTGTGGCACCTAGATAGTTACATGTTTATTGCAATTCATTGTCTTCCCACCTAGACTAGTATTTTCTCTGTCATGTATGGTTTAGTCCAGAATGAGCTGTATGATGTGATTTCTAACACTAAACTACTCCTAGAGACAATGAGAAATAATCTTGATTAAGCTAATAAGCAATATGAAGTAAAATCTAAACTAGCCTAAGTGCGATGAGCATTTGTCCTTAATCATCCACACACATCTTGGACCTTGTGTACTACTGCTGGGGTTACCAAGTGCATATTACTTGAGCACTACTAGATATGCTACTAGGTTACCAAGTAGTTACACTTAAATGTTCGTGATTAAGATGTACTCATTCTGCATTAACAACCGGAATACTGAATAATGATAAAATATATTAATTAAGAAAATAATAAATAATAATTAACAAAAAAAACTATTAAAAATTGAGTGAATGCTACAATGATGGAGTAATCTCAATCTTTATTGCTGATTATGTGTGTGTCCAAGTACATCACACTCGAACAAAGGTTTCATACAATTACAATCATCACACTATGGGCATGCACTTGGGAAGGAAATAAAAACTAATAGAAAACTGACAAAAGGACTCTACCCTAAGGACTTACCAACTGACTTCCTTTCTGTGCGCTTGAGTGCTATATTTATAGGCCAACATAGGAATCACAATATCATGTATTCGATATCATTATCCAAACTTCAATATCGTGTACCTAATATCGAGTATCCAATATTGGGACCTGGCAAACCACAATTCATCATACCCCCATGACTGAATAACAACTCATCCTCGAGTCAAACAATCAAAATGAGAATGAGTTCATTTGATTACAGAGTGGATAGGTATGGAATTATTGACTAACTATGAAATACTTCATGTCATAGTGTGGAATTAAAAAAAATAACATTAGGACACCAACATAGAATAAGAAAGACAAAATTGTTGGAACTCATGTGGTTTCTAGTGGTGGTGGCTCCTCCATGGATCTCATCCCCTTATCTTGTGCTCCAGCCTTTGGAAATGGATATCTCTGAAGGAGCGCCTAAAACTTTTCCTCTTCGATTATGGGATCATGTGTCATCCATGCTGATGTTCCAATATTTGATGGAGTCAGCACCTCCCATGGGCACAGCAGTTGCAAAAACATCTAATTCACTTTGACGTACCAAGCCACAAACAATCATCATTCCTCCTCATAGACTCTAAATTTTTCTCTACATTCTTAGTAATCCATGAGCCGTCGAGCCAAATCTGCTGTGACATCCTTTTGCCCTTGGTAACTAGCCTTGACCACCTCTAACTCAGAATTTGCTACCTCTAATTTCTGTAGTGTCTTTTTGTGTTTCACAAATTCTTCTTCATACTTGGCATAGGTGGCTTCTACCTACTTCTCCAATTCTATCCTTGGGCATCCTATTGTCAACATGGCTAAGTTGGCATACCATAGGTTTGCCAACTCCATGTACTCTATGATATTTTGCATCTACAGGTCTCAACTCTTTAGTTCTACTTTATGGGTAAAGGCATAAGTATCTAGTATGGCCTACCAATCAACGTTCTGAGCACTAAGAGTATTGATATCAGCCTTGGCCATATAGATTTCTTTCTTAATGATCTACTTGTACATCCCCACCTTATCTCAAAAATGTTCCTTTATTTTTTCATGTCACTTAGCCTCATTCTACCACATGCTTATTTCAATAGTCTTCTTCTAATGGATCACACATACCTCCTCCATTGAGAGGGTTCTATTTTCTCTAGCTAAGTAATTCATATCCTGGTTGACCCTTATTAATTGTTCTTGCATTTGCTAGAAATTCTCCTCAAGAACATTCTTCTATTTTTCAATCGTGGTCAACCAAAGATTCTTAGCAGCAAGGTGTTTATTTTCTTCTTGTAAGGCCTTAAGTGCTTTAGCATGTGCATAAGTTTGGGCTTGTGCCTTTGAAGCATCCTAATTAGCCTTCTTATTTTCCCTTGTCTTTTATTCTCTTCTAATAGTTTATTTAGTTGCTTAGTCTAAAATGACTCTAGCTGGTCAGTTAGAATAAGTTGGGACAAATCCCACTATGCAGCTTGCAGGACAACGAACTTCTCTTAGAGTCTTCTCAACTCATCCTCAACATGTTCAATCCTAACCTCTGTCATGACTAGCTTTCCTTTTATGGAAATAAGGTCTGATTGTGTTGCTATGACATCTTGAGGGATGTCAAACAAGGATTTCATCACTTGTCCTATTTGTAGCAACCAATCCAAAACATCCTCATGATCTTCAGGAGTCATCGAGGGACTAGCTAAGGTTTGAGCATCACATGCTCTTGTGATATCTATCAGTGGCACATTAGGAACACTGAATGATTCTTTGATGTGGTCTATGACCACTTCTACTACTCCCACTATATCCTGGTGTTGCATAATCACTATTATGATACCTTCACTAGTTTCTAATTTCACTTGAAAAGATGTAGTGTTTCTAGAGATCTGCTATGACCAACGTGATTCCCTTCCTCCAGTTTGTATAGAAACCTCACCCCATGTGTGATCAATTATGATAGTGGGCTATATGGCATCATCAATGACCTTGAAGAGGTTAGCCTTATCATAATTTCCCCATCTGATCATTTTTGCAATGGCCTAGAGATGGCTCATCGACGGTTAATAATCTTGTGGTGGTGGTGGTGGTTGGTCTTACTGACCTACGGTTTGTATGCTAGGCCTTGCTTCCTATTGTTGATTGGGCCTTGTGTCTAGAAGTTGGCTAGGCCTAGTTTTTTGAGGTGCAATGGGCCTAATTTTTTGCTCTTACTTAGGCTTCAATGTCTCACCAACATCTTTCCTTTGTGCTAGTGGCTTTAGTAACTTGGCATATGAGGCATTTTGAGCCTTTCTGGGGACGTCATTGGTGTACCCCAAAATTCTAGCATGCCAACACAACTTCCTAATTAAATAGGAAAAAGGCAATGCAAACTTCCCCATATTATGTTCTTCAAACTACCTTAATATTTCTGTGAGATATAGATGAGGCAAGTTGGCATTAACCTTGCCCATCAGGATTGCACTTCCTCTAGCCACATAGGTGGAAATTCAGTTTAATCCTTTTTTTGGAAAGAGGTAATAGGTGTCAATTTTAAAATAGATTCTCTCTTCAAGTGTGAGCTCCCCATATGTTTTATCCTCCTTGTTGTATGTCCTTTTTATCCATATTTCTCATGCATTAGCATCAAAGCTAGTGGATAGGTGAGAAACCTTGGGCCCTGTATTTGGAAGGTTCAAAACTTCTAAAATGGCCTTGGTAGAGAAATCGACTGAAATCCCAACAATATCAGCAGTGGTACCTTCTTCCTTATTATGCCAAAATTGGTACGTCTCCCCCAAATACCATTCACCACTCTCTAAGAGAACAAGCCACAGTGGAGATCCTTTGAGTTGATATCTGCTTGACTCAGGGAAAAATTTGGTAAATGGTCCAAAATGAAATTCCATGATCACTACAGATGATGTGGACCTTTCCTAAATTTCCTGAACACATTTTGGAGACAATGTGAGATGTTGTCCCTATTCAAGTGCTCTACCTTCTCCACCTTTTGCATGCCCATATTATGCAGTAACAAGGGGTTCTTGATGGATGTTGAGTGGTTGTGCCTCCTACTCTACATGTTCTATGGAAGGTGCTTGACCTCTACCTCTCCTTGGCCATTTGGATGCACCCTGAGAGGGTCCTCCTTATTGTCCTCATTTAGGGACCATTTGTAATCACATAGATCAATTGTAAGGTTATTTAGGAAAATTTAATTATCTTATACCTTACTCCTTGTATTTAATGAATTCAATTCTTGCTTAGTGTGATTCAGAGTTGAAAATTTTTAAGAAAATCCCTCTAAAAGTTTTAATGTCAGGCCCAATTTGATCAAGTGATGCCAAAAATAATTTCCATGGTTTTGGTGAAGGAATAAAATTGGTTTGGCATAAGTTCTTATCATTTTTTAAGATCTCTTACCCCTATGATATCCTTCGAGTGACAACAAATTTTGGAAAAACTATGTGCAACATGGAGCATACCCTTCCCCCACAACTAAGTTAAACACTCCAGGTTTAAGTAGGTTCAATCAAAAGAAAAATCAAAGCATTAATGAGCAAGATATTGATGTTTAAATGATAGCTACACAAGCTGGAAAATTTGTGGAAGAAAATTGCAACTCCCCTTGTGTCAATAGTGGAAAATGATGTTGACACATGTGGGGGGTCCATATATATAGGTTTTATTAACACAATATCGCGTACACACTAACACGGACCCGATATTGCATCAGACCTAATACTGGGTACCAGATATCATGTCCCTTCCAAAATAGGGTACTTAGCAAAATTGATAAATTTTTGAATTTCCATGGCCAAAAAGAAAGGATTTAAGGTAGATTTGGAAGGTCTGGGGTAATGTTAAATAGACATTAAGGCACAGAAAGTGTAATGAAGTGGAATCATATAATGAAGTTCTTAAAAAGGGTGTGGAAAAAGGACATGTAGTGGTGCATAAGAATTTTTGAGTTGAAATGATGATAAAGGAAAGAATAAATTCAGCAATGCAGTACTTGAAGGGTATAAGATCATGTGGTAATGTGCAATGAGTGCAAATTACAAAAGTTACACAAGTGGTTCCTCCCCAAAGTAGGTTCCAACTTATCATGCCCTTGTGTAACCACACCTTAAAATGTCCGTAGGAACTAGAAGGGTTGAATGCAATTTACATAGTGCAACAAAACACACACATGTTAAATACCACTATGATGAGGTATGAATTCTATGCCACACAAGACACAAGTCAAAATACTTGGACAGTGGGGTGAAACAGATCATAGAAGGGATTGCTGAAATTAGGATATGACATAATTGACTTTGGGCACAATGAATCCTAATTGTAGGGCATAATTAATAAATCATTAGCCTTTCATTCTAAAATCAAGACCAAGTCCATACCTCAGACCAATGACATCGCATCATTTCATTCAATGATATACAACCATAAGAGCATCATAATAGCAAGGCATACAATCACTTGGCATTTTGTCCAAGGAAGGAATGATTTGGAATTTCTCTTCAGCACATTCTTCTTAATAGTTTCTTTATTATTTTTCCTTCTTTCTTTTATTTTTCTTCACCTGGTTGCTTTGGCACTTTGTCATTTCAAACAGTGATCTAGAGAAGCCACCAACCTTCAAGCATGGATGCATGTCTTTCTAGTGGGACCCTCTAGAATAGCATTGAGTTTCTTTATTAAGTGCCTTTATTACTCTTGCTCCCATTTTTTGTTAGATCTATAAGCATTTTAGTATAACCAAGCTACATGATAGCACATATAGATGTCACCAAAGAGAATCCACAAGTCCCATTGATGTCACACCCTGGTCAATCCCTCTTAGTCCATCATTTTTCGCTATGGGCATAATGAGTACAAAGTTACTTTAAGTTTTAATGATGATAAGAATATCATTGTACCTAGATTAGAACCTCTTATTAATAGAATGGTTAGGTGGATGTTGTGGGCTCATTGTCCAAATAATTAGTCACTCATGACTTAATAGCATAGAACACACCTCAACTGACAAGTTACATGAGTATTTTATTCACCGATGAGATTAACCTTAAAAAGATAAAATGAAAAATTGAAAATGAAAAACTAGAAAACAAAAAATTGTAAAATCAAAGAAAAGGAAAAATATTTACTAATTCTGCTTGTTAGAATGGGGGGTATCCCCCATGACTAAACCTTTAAGCATGGCTAGAATTAATAAATGGAAAATTTAGATCCATGCATGTTGGAAATATTGGGGTCTGATCATATCCAAACCATTGGGTGTCTTTTGATATGATGGTAGGAATGTACCCAAATTGGGGTTCACACACTTGATTAAAGTAGACATAGTGGGGCAAATTAGAAGATGCGGTCATGTGATAAGAAGCTAACTCACTATGGCACTTGTGACCATAAGATGGTATGCAAGGATCGATATGTCTTCCTACGTGGTTATCTCGATTCGGTCACATGGTTTTTGGAGCATTAATTAATGGCCTAGATGAGGTAACATAAGGCATTGAGTTTGAGGAGGAAGATGCATTATAGTGTTGGGCCTGTGCTGAGTTGGAGGATGTAGTGGTTTCAGAATCGTGTTGTCTCTTTCTATGGTTGTGGCTAAAGAAAGGATACTTTGAACGTTGTGGAGGACCTCCACTACTATTGACAAAAGCAACATGAGTAAGGTTTGTGGGTTGGTACTATGGTGTAAAACCTTCTAGCATAACTAGTGGTGATGTAGAAGTAGGTGAAGGATGAGAATATTGAGGACAATGAGGAGTGTAAGAAACATGATGTGGTGATTCTATGGGAGAGGACAAGGGCTGATAGTACTCAAGAGAATGATAACAATGAGGTGAAGTAGAGGATGTTGATCCAGTTGGAGAAACATGGTGTTGAACATAATAAACATTTGATATCAGGGTATATGAAGGGTGTGGTTTGTTTGGCAGTGGCCTTCCCCATGACTAGGGGTTTTGCCACTATAGTTGGACATGGTACTTCTGTATGAAATTTGAATGTAACATTCCTTCCCAATGCTCATGTAAATGTGAAAATACTAGACATTGGCTTTTGGGGTGATTGTACAGACACACATCACATTGATACTTATGATTTTTAGTTGAGTTCCTATCCTTATTTTCTTCAACCCTTCTTTCTAATTGACGAATGGTGTTCTATCCTATTTCTAAGTTTGGCATCCTCTATTTGTTTTGGTTGTTAGAGTGATCTTGCATGGTTCTACCTCTAATAATGTTTGCATATTCCCCACATTTTTCATGTACCCATTCTACCATGTTACTAATCTTTGCCTCAATCTTATCTAGTGATTTTAGTATTGGCAAGGATGGAGATGATTCCACCTCCTTGAGGTGAGTTGATTTCTCCTCTTCATGGACCTTTTTTATTTTAATATTTTGGTCCTATTGAGATATTTTAACATTATCCCATTTGGCTATTTCTCCTTCTTCTTTTTCTACCCACTTAATAAGCTCTTGGAATTAGTGGGTTCATGGTTCATATAGTTGACCTAAGGCATACATCCCTAGGGTCTACCTTATTTCATTATGAAGCCCAACCATGATGTGATACATTATCATTTCCTTGGAGAACCCATGGCCTAGGTAGTTGTTTAATAGTGAGTAATATCTTTCTAAGGCCATGTCCAAGGTTCATGTTGCCTTTGTTTCCATTCTTGGATTTGTCTCCTTAAGGTTGACACTCTTGCATAGGTTTGATATCTTTCATTGAAGAGTTCTACCATTGTTGGCCAGCGATGAATTGATTGTGGTTTTAAAGACCTATACCATACTTTTTCTTGGCCACCGACTATCATATAAAATAGCTTAAGTCTTTGCCACCCATTATCAACATTGTTCCATGTGTAGGCATCTATTTGTAAATGATGTTGCGGATAAAAATCATAGCCTCCTAAAAACTTGGGAAAGTTGTTTAAATCAAGCCTGGGTAGATATCTTTTCTTACAATGCCTATAGGATATTTGAATAGCCTCTTGTATATGCATTAGGCTCTTAGTGGCCAACAGGTGTTCATCATCACTAAGTAAGTTGTGAATCTATGAGTTGGGATGATGTTGCCCTTGTTCATGTTGGCGTTCATAATTTTTCCCATGGGTTTGATTTTCATTTCTATGTTGACCCCTTGAAATATGGTCATCCATGTCACAACCTGATGTTGAAGGAGCATAGGAAGAGAAAGAACTGGAAGACTCATCATAACTTTTGTAAATCTCCCAATCATCCCTGGATAAACTCTTGTTAACCATTGAGAAGGTCCTCGGCCCTATGGGCCCCCTCATTCCATGGGGTGTCCCATCCTCACTAAAGGTGTCTAAGTTGAATGACAAGAGTCCTTGAGTATCATTGGGATGTCCATGAACATATGAGACTCCTACATAATATTGAGTACTCCACACTTCTTTATCATCATATATTTCGTTGGTTCTCTAATGAATTGCCTCACTAGATGTTGTGTTACCATTATCTTGTGAGTGAGACATTAGTGTGAATTATGTGTGAATTAATTGAAGTAAATTTTTTTAAATAATATTTATCATTAATGCTTTGTTACAATGATCTTGTATGATATAACTAATCTAGATAACTAGCACCATCCTCGGCAACGATGCCAATGATGAGCGGTGAGGTACCTTGACACTCAACCATATGAATACAAGTGTGTATACCAGATCTACTTGAACTCCATAGATGGACTAGTTGTGGCACCTAGATATTTACATATTGATCACAATTCATTGTCTTCCCACCTAGACTAGTATTTTCTTTCTCACATATGGTTTATTCTAGAGTGAGATGTATGATGTGATTTCTAACACTAGACTACTCCTAGAGATGATGAGAAATACTCTTGATTAAGCTAATAAGCAATATGAAGTAAAATCTAAAATAGCCTAAGTGTGATGAGCATCCTTCCTTAACCATCTGCACACATCTTGGACCTCCTGTACTACTTCTAGGATTACCCAACACATATTATTTGAGCACTACTAGATACGCTACTGGGTTACCAAGCAGTTACACTTAAATGTTCATGATTAAGATGTACTCATTCCGCATTAATAATAGAAATAGTAAATAACGATAAAGAAATATTAATTAAGAAAATAATAAATAATAATTAACAATTAAAAACTAAATGAATGCTACAATGATGGAGTAATCTTGATCTTTATTGCCAATTTTGTGTGTGTCCAAGTATGTCACACTCGAACAAAGGTTTCATACAATTACAATCATCACACTATGGGCATGCACTTGGGAGGAAACTAAAAACTAACAAAAAACTGACAAAACAACTCTACCCTAAAGACTTACCAATTGGCTTCCTTCCTATGCACCTGAGTGCTATATTTATAGGCCAACACAGGAATCACAATATTGTGTATTCGATATCATTATCCAAGCTATGATATTGTGTACCCCATATCGAGTATCTGATATAGGGGCTTGGCAAACTATTATTCATCACTAGTCTACCAGAATATCATATTGGATCCTAGCATTAAACCAGTTAAGCAAAAGGTATGCAAAATTAGACCAAATTTGCCTTGGTAGTTCATGATGAAATCTCAAAGCTCTACCAAGCAGGTTTCATTAGGACTATCAATTATCTAGAATGGATATCCAACATAGTGGTACTCCCTAAGAAAAATGGAAGCATATGTATCTGCATTGATTTTTGAGACCTAAATAAATCCACCATCAAGGATGACTTTCCATTGCCTAGTATTGATCAACTTATCGATCTTACAGCCAAACATACCTTGTTGTCCTTTATGGATGGATTCTTGGGATATAACCAAATTAGGATCAACCTAGAACACCAACTTAGCATAACCTTTATCACCCCATGGAGTACCTTTTGTTATATCATGATGCCCTTTATCCTTAAGAACATCGGAGCAACATACTAGAGTGCCATGACCTATATCTTCAATGATTACATGTTATGTTTTCTTAACGATGATGTAGATGACATAGCTATAAAGTCTAAAATAGCCAATGACCTAGATCTTGTGCTTAAATGATGCCTCAAATATGAGCTTAGGCTCAATCCTAAGAAGTGTGTCTTTAGTGTCAAGACTAGTAAGATGCTTAGCTTTGTAGTCTTTGAGGCAAGGATACACATAGATTGTGATAAGGTTAAGGCCATATCCAAATTGGTAGCACCTACCAACCTTAAAGAGTTTTGAGGATTACAAGGTAAACTATAGTTTATTTATAGGTTTATCACTAGGCTTACAGATAATTTACAACCCATGCATCACTTGCTTAAGAAAGGAGTTCACTATGAGTGGACAACTGAATGCTAAGAAGCATTTAAAAACCTTAAGCAAGAATTAACATAGTTTCCTACAATCTATTCTTCGTGAGGGTAAACCATTTTACATTTATCTTGCCATTTCTAATACATCCATTACCTTTCTACTTTTTTAGAAACATGATGATGAAGCAAAAATGCCTGTATACTACCTTAGCCATGCATTAGTAGCCCACAAGACCTAATACACTAAGTGGAGAAGCATTGCCTAGCACTACTCTTCTCTTTGAAGAAATGGAGACACTACCTATTTAGAATGCAAGTCAATGTAATTTGCAAGGATAACATAGTCAAAGCCATAATGACCAACATCTACGAACATAGCCATATAGCTTGATGGAAATCCATAACCACAGAGTTTAACCTCCATTAAGTCTCTCAATCCTTAATGAAAGGTTAAGCTATAGCCACACAGCTCATATTTTTACCCATTAATGACCAAGCAACCATAGATCTTAAGTTTCCTAATGAACACATTAACAAAGTTAGCCAAGTACTTGAGGGTTATGAGGTAGCCATGAACTTTAAGGGAGCTTCAATCACCCATGGGGCCAATGCTATTGCTATCATAACATTCCCATCTAGTGAAATCCAACCCTTTACCTATCATTTTGGGTTCTTGTGTACCAACAACATAGAAAAATATGAGGATTTGATCAGAGGGATGATGGTAGCTCATGACCTAGGAATTAGATACCTAGCCATCAGAGGCAATTCACAACTTGTGGTTTACCAAGTAACTAAAGTCTACGCATCCAAACTTAAGCATGTACAACCTTACTGTGACCTAGGAAAGCAATTAGTACAACAATTCATAGACATTGATATCCAACATAGACCTTGGAACAAGAATTCCATAGTTGATGTAATTACAACATTAGTGCTTAGTGTGATGTTGGATGTGTTTAGAAAGTTGCCCACCTTAACTATGAACTATGCTACTCCCATTACACAAAACATTGAGGATACCTTTATGGTCATCGTTCATATTGCTGCTTCTAAGGAGTGGTATGATGATATCAAATTTTACCTTATGCATGGTGAATCCTCATAAGGCCTGACTAATTCTTAGAAAGAGGTCATATGTAAGAAATTAAAGCAGTATGTCATTGTAGGTGATAACACATTATGTCAATGGTCCTATGATGGCATACTCCTAAAGTGCTTAGGAAAAACTAAAGCTAAAATAGTCCTAGAGGAGGTTCATGATGGTGTTTGTGGTGGACATATAGGACCTAGAGCCATGGTTGCTAAGATTAGATGGTTAGGCTACTATTGGCCCCATATAGAAAATGACTACCTAAAAAAGGTTAAGCAATGTGACACATGCCAATGATATAGCAACCTAATACATGTATCACCAATTGAATTCCATATGATCCAAATAACATGGTCATTTCAACAATGGGGGTTGGATATCATTAGATCTATAATACCTATGTCTACAGTAGGGCATAGCTTCATCATCACTACAACCAAATACTTTACCAAGTGGGTTGAAGGTATTCCCCTAAGGAAGACCACATCTAAACAAGTTTGCAAATCTATCCTAGATAACGTTGTAGCTCATTTTTGCATACTCATAACCATAGTTACAGATAATGGACCTTAATTTAGCAACCAAGAAACCAAGGATTTTTGTCAAACCTAGACATTAAGCATTCTTTCTCATCATCTTACTACCCCCAAGCCAATTGAAAATCATAAGCAAGAAACAAGGCCATCATCAACTTGCTCAAGAAGATGCTCAACAACAGTAAGTGGAAGTGGCATGAGAGGCTTGTCCATGCACTATGGCCATATAGAACAACATACCATATGGCACCCAGCACGATCCCTTATATCCTTGTTTATGGTTCTAAAGTTGTTTTACCTCTTGAATTGCAAGTACATCACTCTGAGTAGCCCTGACCAACTTCATCAATGACAAGCAAAGCAAGGAGTTACAAATAGTAGCACTATATTTGATGGAAGAGCTATGTATGCAAGCACTTGTTCACATTGAGCACTATCAAGAGAGGTAAAAGCAACAACATCACCATAGCCTGACCACGTGCAAGATCAAGAAGAAGGACCTCATCCTCAAGGCCATTCATGACCATGTGGACAAATTCTCAACCAACTAGGAAGGATCCTTCCTTGTTACCAAAGCCTATGGAAATGAAGCATTCAGAATAGCTAACATGAATGGGAATGTGCTAGCCAATCTAGTCAATCATTCCTATCTAAAACCATACTAAATGTAGCTAGCAGATTGTCAATAAGAGAGGCTATCTTCAATGGTCCACTATGACCTTAAACTGGCAACATGGCCTGTCAGGGCCTTAAACTACTACCATGGCCTACCACGGCCTTAAACTAGCAACATTGGTGACCTAGATAGCTTGATTCTCATGTGGTCTCTATGCATTGTAATGTTATAATATGCAGTGTTGTTTTGTATTCTTTGTCAGGGTGTCTTGGGTCAATCTTCCATACATCAACAAAGAGGGGCCATTAAAACACCACAAAATTTTTCATGTTATGATCAATCCTTATCATGTAGCTTTCACACCATGGAACCTAAGGTAAAATTTCATAGTAAATGTGGAAATTATAATCCACAATGGGAAATTTCACATACTTTATACTTTTGAGGCTGAAAATTGCCTCATAAGTGGTCAAAGCCTTATTCCCTAAGTGAAACAAGTCACCTAGTATCTATATTTGGGCTTGAGAAGGTCAAAAATGCCTTTTGGAATGCTAGANCCTTGATCCATGTTTTGGGGTGTTTGGGGGGGGGGGGGGGGGGGGTGTAGACATTTTTCTATGCTAAAATCACATGCAGGAGGGTAGATCTCACCAGCCCCTAGCATGGAAGGATGGGGGGTTTGAAAAATTTCCCCCCTTCAACATGGAGATCAAAGACACATTTTGGAAACTTTAGTAACCCCCAAAATGTGGATGCCCATTTCACCTAAATTTGTTAGCCAATTTGTAGCAAAATTACATCAAATTTTAGCCATTCTATAGCCCAATAATAGCCAATTTGTAGCCCCAATCATAACCCAAAGACCCTATAAAAGCCAAACTCCAACACCATTTATAGGTTCCAGAATAGTAAGTTAAGCATTTTAGTGAAGCATTTTTAGCAAAGTGGAGCATTTTTTGACAAGAAAATCCTCACCAAAGTTCAACCATTATACACAATTCCACACTTGCAGCATTTTTAGGCACTTAATAATTCTTGTAAGTTCCCATAATTACATTCTCTTGAACCCTAATGTAATATCATGTTGAGATATATAAGTATTATGCAACTAAAAAATAAAAAAATCATTAAATTTAAACTAGTCCAATAAATATATAGGGTCTTAGAAGTAATTTAAAATAGTTTCAATATTAATTAGATATTTCATACATAAATAATTCACCCTCACTATTCATGCCCTTAGTGATATCACCGTATTGTGAGAACCAAGAATTAAGTATATGCATGTATATAATTATTAAAGTTATCATTGAAGTGATGCAAGAAAACATAAGCTATTGTAATAGAATTAAGATGATTTAAAACCTTTATGTCTAGCATGCATAAGAACAATGTCTTTCTAAAGAGTAGGCACACTGTGTAAATGGATCTTTCTAAACCCTACACCCCCTAACACCCCCTTCTCGTAGGTAAAAAATAAAAAGAGAAAAGTTAATCTCGTAGGTAAAAAATAAAAAGAGAAAATTTAATTAGTAGTAAAGAGGATGGTCCTAGCTTTAACAACATTTACATCACTTCAACATTTATTCTTTAACCTAAAATATGAAAGAAGTTTGGTATAGCAATAGAGATCTATGATGAAATACCCCCTAGCATAAAGGTCATTAGAGCCCTTATATTTTCATACCATAGAACAAGAATAGACATTCATATTCATGACCTACATGAATATTTGTAAAAAAAAATATTCATAAGATATTGTTTGTAATACCATGTGTTATGTGTCTTTGATTTTTTTTTACTTTTATTGATTCCTTATATTCCTTTCTAACATGGCTTAACTTCCCCTTGTGATTTTGTATACTTGTTTTATAATGGTTTTATATGCCTTATTGGGAGAATTGAATACGTAATCTTTTGCTTAACTATATTGTCTTGAAATGCTTTGAGGTATTTTTTAACATTGAATGAGCTTACTAATTAAACTACTAGTAGTACGTACAACTGAGGATTGAACTTGTGACCTCATACTACAGATACTTTAATAATGAGTACATAATAAACTTAACCTTGTTCATGCTTTGAATTTCATTTTATTTTATTTTGAATTTTATTTTATTTTATGGATTTATCTTATTAAAATTACTTTGGACACAACTACTCAAAAGAGGTTATGCTTTCTCTTGTCTATTGCCCTCCTAAGACCCTGCCTTGGCAAGATGAGCATTGACCCTCTTGTAAAAGATTCTTATCTTTTTGAAAATAATAATTCTTGATATCTTATGCTAAGGAGAGTTTGGATGGATATGGGCCCAAGTGTTAACATGGTAAATAGATATTTTGGGATTATTTCATTAGCATGTGATATTATAATTTATATAGGATTAATTTGGTTAAATTTTGACTTTTCACGTGACGTTTTATATTCTATTTTAGATAACTCTTATTTGAATCATGATCTATAACTACATGTTAATTGTTTTGGTTTGAGATAATATTCTAGTATGACACTTTGATAATGCTAGAAATCATTTTTATAGAGATAAAAACACATTCAGCATATCAATTAGATCTACTGGTTTCTTTGGATTAATTGTCCTCTTTATTTTTCTTAAGTATATTCTAAGTTTTCCCTAAGAAGTTAATTTATGGATCCTTATAGGCTTATCATTATGAAATTATTCTTCTTGCATAATTTGAGATTTTCAAACAAAGGTAGATTTATAGATATTAAATTTTTGTTATTTTTCTTGTTGAATTTGTCAATTCTACTTAATTTAATGTTTCATATCTTTTAGATATACATTCTATTTTGGTTTCTATGATTGGTTTTCTAAGAATACATAATTTTGATGTTCATCTACAACATTTTTTTATTGGACAATTTCTAGTACAACCTGTGATAATTGATAATTAATTCTTAATGTTTTCCAAACATAAGGTAATCTTATAATTTATTTTTTTTTCTGGATTTAGAAAGATCTTACAATGTCTTCCAAGTTTAGGAAAATTACTAATGATGCTTTTTGGATTTAGAATTTGACCAATTTTCATTACTTATGATTAATCAAATTATGTTGGAATTTGGATTTACGATTCAAGATTTTAATGAGTAGGTAAACCATAAAGGTTACTACTAGGATAGACATCAATATAGGTGAGGTTTGATCTAAGATTCCTTCAAGATGATCTACTTCTAATACAACTGATAAGAATTTATCTCATCCAATAGACTTCTATAATATCATGGTTTAGTGATTTTAAGCATTAGTTATAATGAATAAATATTTGGAATATATATGGATCTTACCATATTTAAAATTATTATGGATTTTCACTAATAATTTTGAGTAACAAATAGATCCCATCCTCCAACAATTCCAAGATCACTAAGAAGATTACTGATAAAACAATTATTAAGCAAGTCTACAATATCATAGCTTTGTATACATCATTGTAGATATGATGTAGTGGATTACAATCATGCCTATAAATACTAATCCACTATCGCATCAAAGAATAACTTTCTACTAACCCTTAGCAAAATTATTGTAGTTTATTTTTGTAAAGTTAGAGTTAGAGTAAATGTCCACACTATGGTAAACTACAATCATATGGAATCTTTATTTGAGTGGATTATTCTTGGACATAATTCATGAATGGAAATAAAGATCGAAATAGTTCTTCATCATCACAGCATATCACTTAACGTAGTTTTACTTTTCCATAATGTTTACTTTGATTCAATCATTTACATTTACTAAATCATTTACATTTCCTATGTCTATTAGTAAGGTAGAATAAGTATGAATGGTTTTGAGTGTAAAGTGTAATTTTTTGATAACCTAATAGTAACTTTGGTTGATTCACTTAGTAGTGAAGTTATTTGGTAATCCCGATAACAATTACATTAGCCTAGTATGTGTACAAAAAAACTAAGAACAGATGCTTATCACCATAGGATAGAATAGATTTATAATTCCATTGTACTTAGAAATATAATTTACATTCATTTTCATTATGTTTATACTTGGCATTATTAATAGCCACTTAAAATCACTTTATCATATACCTCACTAAGAGTTAAATCATACAATTTTCATCACGCTAACTCTAAGTGGCAAGACAATGATCACAAACTTAATAGAAACTCACTAGTATACTTACATTATCCATCTATGGATTATGATCTCATCATGCATGAACACTTGTGACTTGTATGGTTGAGTGTTGGAATTCCCAACCACTCATCATTTACGTTGTTACTAGTGATGTGTTAATGTTTGCTAGTTATTTGATTTTACAAAGTTCATTGTATCAAGCACCACAACATACAAATTTCATACTTAGAATAATTTCTCAAACCATACATACTTAAGCATCAAAACAAATTAACATGGCCTATACAACTAAAGAAAAATATCCATTTATTATTGACCCTAATGAAAGTCATGACAAAGATTATAATGAGGAATATTGAAGTGCATTGATGCAAACTAAAATTTCATATGCTCATATGGATCCTTATAATCTTGATTTTACATTCATTTTTCACGAAGATGAATAACTCAGATGAAGAGACTTACAATGCAATATTATCTTGTCACCTTATCATTTAGCACCATCAATGCTTCAGGCAGCCCTCATGAGATCAAATCTTGACCATGTGTAAAAATGATATCATATCACCAAAAACATGACTATGTCATATTAGCCAACAAAGACTTATGAAAGAAGGAATTCCATCATGAAGGCAAGATATGAACAAGACAAAAGGGAGAAAGCACCATAGACAATTGTCCTAGATGAAAAAGAAGATGTTCTATTCCAAGATGATAAACTCTATTAGACTCATGGATCTCATTCCCAAACATCAATCATTCCTATTGAAGTTCCTATTAAAATAAAACTACATTCAACTCTTGCAAAAACCCCTAGAGAAAATAAGAAGAACTCCAAACTTAGAAGGAATTTAAGGCCTAAGACCTTTGATGGATCCAAAAGAGATGAATCATTAAGTCACAAAAGGAGAACCACTCAACACCATTTTCCAACTTTTCCATATTCTTTCTCACCTTCATCAGCTGATTCTAATAAGAGAACAATGACTAAGGGATCATGATTAGGAAATAAGAAGAGATCATGAGAGACATGCACATAGAAGAAGGAATTTTGATGAAGAGGAAGATAACAATGATGAAAGGGGAGAAATTATCAATTATGAAAGGAGAAATCATCTTGAGCATCAAAGGGATCACCATTACAATAGATCTTATAAACTCGAAGACTATGAAGAACTCCTATTGGTGACTCGTAACATGATCAACATTACAAAAGTTGTGTACATTTCAACTAGCCATTTAAGGGATACTCACATCAAGAAACTTGACATGAATAATATTCAAAATTCAAAGATAGATATAATGCACATTCACAACATCATCTTTGAGCCTTCAATGATGCATGTGCCCTACAAAATCTAGAGAATGATTGGAAAAAATTAAAGTTGATTCCTAGAACACTCATAAAGGAAGCAAAGAGCTTGAAAAAAATCCTTAGAGCTAGAATCAATTTGAAGATGGAATACCATGCTATAAATCTTTAATGTTAAGTATCAAACTTATTCCAAAGTATTGAATTTGAGAAAAAAAATCCAAGGATGGAAGCAAGCAACACATGAATCCCTTGAAAAAAGGAAACAAGGAAGTAATGGACTCAAGTTTAAAAAATGATGAAGGATGTAAGGTGTGTCAATACAAACATGCTAAGGGATGTTGCCATATTATGGTCCACTTACAAGAGTCTAGGGTATATGTACTCAAGACAAGGTTTGTTAAGAAATAAATGCCTAGGTGATTATCTTATTTGCAACGTAATTTCAAACAATCCTATTAGTAACCATACTATCCAAGCAGGGCTTATCCTTAATCATAAGAGTAATACTAGTAGCATTGGCAATAACCATAATCATGAGGAATGCTACCACCAAGGCATCATTATCCATATAGGCAACTCAATCCCTATCGATACTATGTACAATGTTCTATTTCTTCTAGAAATACTTCCATTCATACTTCCTCTTCTTACTATCCACTAAAATACTATAGACCCACACATTATGCATGAATCCTAATTCTTACATATTCCAACCAACACCTAGTCCCTCATATCAAGCTCCCAATCTATTACCACCAATAGCACCACTAGTCATGTAAGGAGAACTACCAACACAACCATAGCAAAAGAGTGTTACTAGGATAGTCACCACATAAGAGGACATCATAAAAAGTAAACTAAGATTCAAGAAATGCTCCTTATTTAGGGAAAGTCTAGAAAATATTCAAAGGATGGGGACTTCATCTAACTTTTTCCTGTCTACACAAGGTCCTCAAGCAAACACTACACTTCTAACATCAATGAAGAAGAATCTAACTACCATCATGCTCATGCAAATAATTACACATTAGAATAAAGTAGAAGTACTTCCTAAGAAGAGAACAGATCGAAGAAGTGCTTTATTCTACCTCCAAATAGCATGACACAAACCATGTAAGGCTCTACTGATTTTGGGTTAGAAGTTAACCTTATCTCCCTAGACATGTATAAGGTCTAAAATCTTCCTGTGTTGAAGAAATGTAATATATGATTAAAGCTAGTAGATCAATTGATTGTTGTCCCACTTGAATAACTAAAAGATAATCACTACAACAAGTGATTGGTCCTATCCTACTAATTTTTTGGTCATACATGTGGGAAAGAATAAAGGATAATTTCTTATTATCATGGGAAGAGCATGGCTAAGCACTATGGATGCTTAGTTAGGAATTCAATATTTGTCATTGAAAATTTTCAAGGAAGATGAATCCATAATAGTTTAGAGACACAAAGTTCCATGTATCACATATAATGATAATAGGTGCAATTATAAGTAGAGGATCGATAGAACAAGTGTGTTGAAGACATGTTTGTACAACAATGTCTATATGTAGAAACCATTAGACAAGAAGACACCTAATAGATAATCAAGGAAAAGGAATCAAATCAAACATGTGCATTTAACTAGTGGATAACATTACAAGTTCCTATATTGAGAAAATTGATAGATTAGAAGAGATACAAAGACAACCTTCTTATACTAAGACACAATAGGAGGAGGATATTGAATGGGAAACATTACATATACTAGAAATATATGAACTTGAACCATTAGAACTAAAAGCCCTACTGGATGTAATAGAAGATTCTTTTCTTAACAACAAAAAACTAGCAATCATAAACACCAATCTTGATAAAATAAAAAATAAAAAATTATTGGAAGTGGTGAACAAATAGCAAACTACATTTGCATGGTCTTATGATAAGATCATTGGTATTAATCCATACATTTTTCAACATTAAATCTACACTAATCTAGCTACTAAAATGCATCACAAACCTTTACGAAGATTGAATTCAAAACTCAAAGAAGTTATCAAACAAGAGTTGGAAAAGCTGTTAAAAGCAAGATTTATCTACCCAATTTCCAATTGTGAATGGGTTAGTCCATTAGTCACAATTCTAAAAAGGGTGGTAAGTGGAAGATCTATATAGATTTCCAATTGTTGAACATGAAAACATTCAAGGACTATTTTCCTTTGCCATTGGTTGACCAAGTCCTAGATATCATTGCTGGACATCAGTATTATAACTTCTTAGATAAATACAATGGATATAATCAAATTCATATCACATCAAAGGATAAAGAAAAAATAATGTTCACTAGTCTATGAGGAACATTTGCATACAAGCAAATGTTATTTGGCCTATGTAATGCTCTTGCCACTTTTCAAAGGCTTGTCCTTAGTATCTTCCAAAAACATATTAGTAATAGAGTTGAAGTATTAATGAATGATTTTTTTACATATGAACTTGACTTTAAATAAGCTTAGGACCACTTAGACCAATTTTTAAAAAGATGTGTTGAAATTAATTTGAAACTCAAATGGCAAAAGAGCCACTTAATGATCCAATACAACATAGTTCTAGGACATAAGTTATCTTATAAAGAAATTGAGGTTGATCTAGATGAGTTCATAGTCATCCAAAACGTCACTCAAAGGCAAAAAATGATTAAATACATTAGATCATTCCTTGGTCATATAGAATACTATATGAGATTCATTGAAAATTTCTTAAAGATTTCAAAACTACTTGTTGAACTGGCAAAGAAAGATGCAATATTTCATTGGTCAAAATAATGTGAGAAAGCATTTGAGAGCCTTATATAAAAATTAATTGAGACACTAATCCTTTGAGCTCTGGATTGGTCTACCTTTCCACATTATGATATATGCTTCAAGCTATGCATTTGCAACAATGTTGACTCAACGTGATTATTAGAAATAACCATACTACATACATTGTGCTAGTCAAAGCATCACTGAAGCACAACTTAATTATACCACCATAGAAAAGAAGCTTATGGTTGTGGTATATGCACTTGAAAAGTTCACACATTATGTGTTTGGGTATCCTATCTATGTTCATACTAACCATAATGCCATTAGGTTTCCAATGAATAAAACTAGCGATAAGTCCAAAAGTGATAAGATGACTCATCATCTAACAAGAATTCAACATCACGATGATTGATAGAAAAGAAACTAAAAATGTTGTAGCTAATTACTTGTTAAGATTGAGATGGGAACATTTAGACAATGAAGAACCATTATCAAGCTAATTTCCCAATGAAAATTTATTTACAAAGACAACAATGATTGTAGATTCAGCAGTAAAGTCATAAATTAATAATTACATGATATATCTCACCACAAAATAACTTCATGTTGAATGGGATAAGAATCACAAAGAATAGTTTCTTTATAGAGTAAAACAATATATGAAAATTAATGGAAATATTTACAAGATATGTGTTGATGAGTTAATATGATGGCATGTTCTAGAGGAAAATCAACAAAGAGTTCTACAAGATACGCATGAAGGACCATGACGTAGTAACTATGTAGGATGATGGACAATACTAAAATTGATGATGGTAGGTTACTTTTAGCCTATCATATTTAGGGATGTACAAATATTTACACAACCTTGTGAAAGATGGTAGAGAGATGGAGGAATTCTTATTAAAAATAAAAAGTTGCAAAAATGGATACAATAATTGGAAGCCTTTAATATTTAGGGAATTGACTTTATAGGGTCCATCACACCAATGTCAAATAAAAAGTCTTACATTATAGTAACTATTGATTATTGTACTAAGTAGGCAGAAGCACCTATAGTCAAAGATTTCACAATTACTATAGTTGCAATGTTCTTTCAAAAACATGTAGTGAATAAATTGAGAGTACTATGCATGTTAATATTAGATAATGGGACTAATTTCACTACAGCTACATTCAAGAAGCTAATGCAACAACTTGGGGTCAACCATAAATTAACTACACCTTATCATCCCCAAGAAAATGGTCAAGATAAACTAACAAAGAAATTACAAGGATATAACTAGAACTATTAGTCAATATAGGAAGGATTGGAGTACTAAACTTAATAATGCTATATAGGCATATTGATCAACTTGAAAACTTCCTATAGGATATTCACCATATGAATTAGTTTATGGAAAATTACCTATGCTACCACTTCAAGTAGAATTAAATACCTTTACAATTGCCATTACACTTGATGAGTGGTGAGGTACCCCTACACTCAACCATATGAATACAAGCATTACACGCACGATCCAGTCGAACTCCGTAGATGGACTAGTTGTGGCATCTAGATAGTTAGCCTTAGGTTGTAGTTCGCTGTCTTCCCATCTGGACTAGTATTAGCTTTGTCACGTATGGTTTAGTCCAGAGTGAGGTGTATGATGTTTTCTAATCTAATGCTACTCTAGAAGGCAATGGAAAGTAATATTAACTAATCTAGGAGAGAGAGGGTAAGAGAATCTAACTAGCCTAAGTGCGATGAGCATCCATTCCTTAATCATCCATACACATCTTGGACTTCATGCATGACTACCACTAGGATTACCAAGCGCATGGCCTAGGTACACTACTGGGCTACCAACTAATCACACTTAAATGCTCGTGATTAAGTCGTACTCATTCTATGTTTAACATGAGATAAGGGTAAGAGAGATTAACTAAGAAAGCAGTAAATAAGAATTAAATAAATAATTAATTAAATTAAGTGAATGCTATAATGATGAAGTAATCTCGATCTTTATTTCTGGTCATGTACATGTCCAAGTACGTCACACTCGAAGAAGGATGTTGTACAATTACAATCACCACCCTGTGGGCAAACACTACGAAATTATTCTATCTTTGGAAGGGAAAAACTGCCAGATCTTCGCTAAGAGACTAAAACTAGATCCAAACAAGGGAGAGCCACCTCTTATCTATAGAACTAGCAGCAGGCTACAATATCGCGTATGCAATATCATGACCTAGTTGCGATATCGCGTACACGATATCGTGGTTACCCAAAACGTGACTCATCATACCCCCTCAACTGAATGAAAACTCGTCCTCAAGTTACAGTTATTACACAGTGGATAGGTATGGGATTATTGGAGGGTGAAAATGGGACTATGCCATAGTGCAAAATTAAAACAAAATAAAGACACAACACCAATTTTCTACACCTATAAACATGGATGGAACTCATGTAGTTCCATGTGGCAGTGGCTCCTCCATTGGTGCCTTCCCTTTGTCTTGTGCTCTAGGTTTTAAGGCTTGATGGCATTGAAGTATGGCCTAGAGCTTCTCCTCTTCAGTTTGAGGGTCTTGTGTCATCCATGCTAATGTTCCAATGTTTGACAGAGTTGGCACTTCCCATGGACAGGGTAGTTGCGGAAACATTTGGTTGACCTTGACATACCAAGCCGCAAACACCAGTCATTCCTCCTCATAGGCTTTGCCTTTATTCTTATACTCCTGAAAATATACTAGCCATTGAGCCAAGTCTATTGTGACATCTTTCTATCCTTGGTAGCTAGCTTTTACCACCTCAAGTTCAGAATTTTCAACTTCCAGCTTTTCCAATAGCTTCTTACGCTCTACAAATTTTACTTCATATTTGATGTGGGTGGTTGCTACCTGCTGCTCGAGCTCTAACCTCGAGCACCTTGCTGTTAACATGGTAAGGTTGGCATATCTCAGGTTTTCCAACTCTATGTATTCTGTCAAATCCTGAATCTACAGGTCTCAGCTTTTAACTTCTGCTTGGTGGGCGAAGGCATATGTGTCCAATATGGCCCACCAGTCACTANGCATCCATTCACATAGGAGGATGGGAAAGTAGATGCTCACAATAGATCTCAGGAAACACGACATCTTTCCAAGTGCAGTTAGAGACTGGTGAAGGGGCCACCGTGGTGGGCATGCAACACCAGGATGTGGCGAGAGCTACAGAAGTGGTCGCAAACCACATCAAAGAATCCTTCAACATACCTATTGTGCCACTGGTAGATGTCACAGGAGTACAGGATGCTCAAACTTTGGCCAGAACCTCAATGACTCCTACGGAACATGAGGATGCACTTGATTGATTGCTCCAAATAGGGCAAGCAATGATGTCCCTATTTGACATCCCTTAGGATGTTATGACAATTCAATTAGACCTCATTTCCACAAAGGGGAAGCTTGTCTTAATAGAAGTGAGGGCCAAGCATGCGGAAGAAGAAGTGAAGAAATTACAAGAGCNGTCATAACATCCTAAGGGATGTCAAATAGGGACATCATTGCTTGCCCTATTTGGAGCAATCAATCAAGTGCATCCTCATGTTCCGTAGGAGTCATTGAGGTTCTGGCCAAAGTTTGAGCATCCTGTACTCCTGTGACATCTACCAGTGGCACAATAGGTATGTTGAAGGATTCTTTGATGTGGTTTGCGACCACTTCTGTAGCTCTCGCCACATCCTGGTGTTGCATGCCCACCACGGTGGCCCCTTCACCAGTCTCTAACTGCACTTGGAAAGATGTCGTGTTTCCTGAGATCTATTGTGAGCATCTACTTTCCCATCCTCCTATGTGAATGGATGCTTCCCCCCTTGTGTGATCCAATGAAATCGTAGGCTGAATGACATCATCGATGATGCAGAAGAGGTTTGCATCATCATGACTTCCCCAACTGACCGTCTCAGTAATGGCCCTAAGATGGATCATCAACGGTCTATAGTCTTGTGGCAGCTATTGATCCTAGCCTGTGCTAGGCCCTGCTTCCTGTTGTTGGCTGGGACCCATGCCTGGAGGTTGATTGGGTCCTAAACGTTGAGTTGCAATTGGTCCAGCCATCTGTTCTTCTTCTTGTTCTAGTCCCAGCTCTTTGCCAGTGCTTTTTCTTGGAGCTGGCACCTTTAGCAATTCAGCATATGAAGTAGTCTGGGCTTTTTGGAGGACTTCATTAGTGTACCCTCGAATATCAGCACGTCGGCAAAGCTTTCTGATAAGACAAGGGAAAGGTAGTACCATCTTCCCTGTCTTTCGTTCTTCGAACTGCCTCAGGATCTTTGCTAAATATAGATGGGGCAGGTTACCGTTAACCTTTCCCATCAACACTGCACATCCTCTAACCACATACGTTGATATTCTTTTTAGGTCCTTTGTGGGGAAGAGGTGATATTTTTCAATTTTGAAGTAAACCCTCTCTTCCTTTGTCAACTCACCAAGTGTTTTATCTCTACCATAATCCTTCTCCAACCAACCTTTTGCACATCAAGGTCTGAAAGAGTGGATAACTGAACAACTCTAGGCCATGTATTTGGAAGGTTTAACACTTCTAAAATGGCCTACATGGAGAATTCAACTATCACACCACAGATATTGACTATGGTGCCTTGCTCCCTATTATTCCAAAATTGATATGTCTCTCCTAGGTACCAAGCACCACTTTCAAAGAGGATAGGCCATAAGGGAGATCCTTTGAGGTGATCCCTAACGGCCTCAGGAGTGAAATTTGCAAATGATTCAAAGATTAATTCCACAATCACTGCAATGAATGTGGACTTTTCGTGGATGGATTGAATGCAATCTTGGGGAAATGTGAGCTATTGTCCCTATTTAGGCACTGCAACAGCTCCTCCTTCTACTTGCCCAGACCATCCAATAGGAGGTTCTTCTTGATGAATGCTGAATGATTGCTCCTCCTATTCTATATGTTATCTAGCAGGACCTTGTCTTCCACCTTTCCAAGATTGTTTGCTTCCACCCCAGGTAGGACCTTCCAGTTGTCCACGTTTCAGGACCATCTGCAATCACACAAGACCAAGCATTAGTAAGGTTTTTTTTAAAGTTAGGTTATACCTTACTGCTTGCCTTAATTAATGATCCTATGTTATCATGTGTGATACTGCCCAAAAACTGTAATGATGAGTCCTATGACTTAGGTGGTTTTCAATTTTTAGTTTCCCGATATACCTAGGGATTAAATGATTTCAAGCACACTTATTCTAAGTGTTATAGTTAATTACCCTAAATGATGTCCTTTGGGTGATGATAACTTTCAAAAAAATTAGGTGCTTTTCGACAGATGTCCCTCCCCCACGACTAAGCTAAACACTTCGAGTTCAAGCAGGTTTAGATAAAATTAAAATCAGAGTACTAGAGAGCGAGATATAGTTAGAAAAATAAGGGTCGCTCAATCACAAGTCGTAGAGAAAAAATTCAAAAACTCCCCCGTGGAAATGGCAAAAATGATGCTAAGTGTTGCAGGGGGGTCACCTATTTATAGGTTACGGTGATGCGATATCGTGTACGATACATTGCGCACGCGATATCACATCCCTAGTGATATGAGGCACAACAAAAATAACAAATTTTTAAAGGATTTTTTTGAAATTAACATTGTAAGCTCAGGACATTAGTTATTATGAAGGGATTCTAGGGTAATTCCATTAATTTGAAAGGCACAATTAATGATGATGATGTGGATTTTATCAATAAAACCTTGGGTGGTAAGAAAAAGGGTATTTAATGGTACATCGAAACATTGAAATTCAAAGGGATAATAGTAAGGAAAGAAAATTGTTCAAATTATGTTGAGGGTAAGAAATAGTGTGTGTGAGCTATGTCATAAGTGAAGATTACAGAAGATTACACAAGTGAGCCCTTCCCAAAGTAGGTTTCAACCTATAATGCCCTTGTGTAACTACACTTAAAGTATCTATGGGCACTAGAAGGGTTAAATGTAATCCTCACTAATTCCACAAAACACACACATGTAAATATCACCGAAATGAGGTAAGAATTCTATGTTACACATGATATGAGCTACAATTACACAAACAATAAGATGAGATGAACTATAGAAAGGATCGTAGAGATTGGGACATGAGGTAACTGACCCAGGGCATAATGAATTCTATGTATAAAGCATGATTAATGTTTCATTGACTTGTCGTTCCAAGATCAGGACCAAGTCCATTCCTCTAATCAGTGACATTGCATTGTTTCATCCCATGATGAGCAATAATGAGAATACCATAACAACAAGGCATATGATCACTTGGCATTTTGTTCAAGGGAGGAGTGATTTTTGTTTTGTGTCACTTTGTTTTTTTTCTCTCTCTCTCTCTTTTTCTTTTCTTTTTCTCTCTCTCTTTTTTTTTTTGAATACTAGATCTAGAGAAGCCACCAACCTTCAGGCATGGGTGCATGTCTTTCCAATGGGACCCCCTAAAACAGCATTGGATTTTTTAGTGCCCCTTGATTACTCTTACTCCCATTTTCCTTAGATCTACAAGGATCTTAGTACAACCACATTGCATGATAACTCCCACAACCGGCACCAAAGAGAATCCGCAAGTTCCCTTGATATTACACCCTAATCATTCTCTCTTGGTCCATCCTTCTTCATTCTGGGTACAATGAACACAAAATTAATTTTAAGTTTTAAGAATGTCAAGAATATCACTGTACCCTCAAATAGAACCTCTTATTTGTAGAGTGGATGAGTGGGTGTAATGGGCTTACTATCCAAATAATTGACCACTCGAGACTTGACAACATAAAACACACCTCAACCAATGATCCACATGAGTGGTTTATTCATAGACGAGATTACTTACAAAAAACGTAAAAAGACAAAAATACTAAAAAGATAAAAAGATAAAACAAGAAGTTGAAAAATGAAAAAATTGAAAACAAAAATTGAAAAATTAAATAAAAAGAAAAATAAAATGAAAAATATTTATTAATCCTACTTGCTATTAGAATGGGGGATATCCCTCATAGCTAAATGGTTGAGGATGACAAGGATTAATAATTGATGATGGGGATCCTTGCATGTTGGAAGTATTTTGGCTTGGTCATATTTACCCCATCAGGTTTCACACACTTGATTATAATGAGCATAGTGGGGTAATTTATACAATGTAGTTTCCGGATAACAAGTTGACCCACTATGATGTTGGTGACCGTTAAATGGTATGCAAGGATTGGGTTGTCACTCCCCATTCATGCGTTCATTAGGCCGTATTGTTGTTGGAGTGTGAGTTGGTGGCCCTGATGAAGTTACATGAGG
Source organism: Gnetum montanum (assembly GCA_015680685.1). Taxonomy (NCBI): domain Eukaryota; kingdom Viridiplantae; phylum Streptophyta; class Gnetopsida; order Gnetales; family Gnetaceae; genus Gnetum; species Gnetum montanum. Next base: position 456,996 of record MNCI01008066.1, on the reverse strand, counting down.
TGTTGGGTTCGAAGGTAAGGGTGCACCATAGTGTGGGACTTGTTCTGAGTTGGAGGATGCAATGGCCTCGGAATTGTGTTGTCCCTTCTTACGACCATGTTTAAAGAGGGGCCGCCTTCAATGTTGCTGAGGTTTCTCACTACTGTTGGAAACAGGAGCACAAGTAATGTTCGTGGGTTGTTGTTGTGGTGTACGTACCTTAGGAATAGTTGGTGGCACTTCAGAAGGAGGGAAAAAATGAGAATGTTGAAAGTTAGGAGGAGTATAAGGTGCACAAGGCAGTGGTTGTGTTGAAGGTATGGGCTAATAGGATTGAGGAGAATGGTACTGTGGTGAAATAAAGTGCGTTGGCCTAGTTGGAGAAATAGGATGTTGAACTTGATAAGCGTTTGGGTTTAGATGATGCAAAGGGTGTCCCTAGTTTAGTGGTGGTCTCCCCCATGACTGGGATTGTTTCCACTATGATTGAACATAGTATCTCTATACGAACTCTAGATGTAACGTGTTTCCCCAATGCTCATGTAAATGTGACAAGATTGGGCATTAGCCCTTGGGGTGATCGTACAGGAAAATGTTGCATTCATATGTATGATTGGTGGTTGAGCTCTTATTTTCCTTATCCCTTCTCTTTGATTGTCTAATGTTTTGTCCTGCTTCTTGGGTTGTTAAAACTCTATCTCCAATTATATCGATAAATTCTCCACACTTTTGATATGTCCATTCCAACATCTTATTGATCTTTTCCTCAGCTTATTCTAGTGATTGTTGTATTGGCAAAGATGGTTCTTTCTCCTTGTGATAGGTTGATTTCTCCTTTTTATGATCATGGACCTTTGTTAAGTTGAGATTTTGGTCCCGTTGATGTTTTTCAACACTCTCCCATCTAGCCATTTTTACTTCTTCTTTTGCTACCCACTTAATAAGCTCTTGGACTTGATGGATTCGTAGTTCGTATAGTTGACCTTGGGCATACATCCATAGGGTCACTCTTGTTTCATCACGAAGCCCATCAATGATATGGTATGTTATCCTTTCCTTAGAGAACTCATGGCCTAGACAGTTGTTTAATAGGGCATAATAACTTTCTAAGGCCATGTCCAAGGGTTCATGTTTTGCTTTTTTCCATCCTTGGATTTGTTTCCTCAAGGTTGACACCCTTGCGTAGGTCTGATATTTTTCATTAAAGGCTTCTACCATTGTTGACCAATGCCATATTGAATTTTTTTTTAATGATTTATACCATACATTTGCTTGGCCAACGAGTGTCATGGGAAAGAGCTTAAGTTTTTGCCACCCGTTATCAATGTTACTCCATGTGCAAGGATCATATAAGGCTTGTAAATGTTGATGCAGATCTAAGTCATAGCCTCCTATAAATTTAGGAAAGTTGTTTAAATCGAGCCTGGGTAGACAACTCTCTTTATGATGCCTACGTGAGATTCGAACAGCCTCTTGTATTTGTGTTAAGCTTGTAGTGGCCAGTAGGGGTTCCTCATCATCTTGTAAGTTATGCTTTCATGCGTTGGGATGACATTACTTTCATTCATGTTTATAAGAAACCCCCACTTCAGGCTGTATACTACAATCTCTATCGTCATATAATTCATTGGTTCTCCAATGAACTTCCTTACTAAGTGTGGCATTATTGTAATCTTGTAGGAGAGGCATTGTTGTGGAGTTGTGTGTGAATTTGTATGTGAATTTTTAATAATTATTTCTTGCTAAAAGATATATCATTAAGTCCTATACAGCAACCTTGTATGATACAACTAATCTAGATAACTAGCACCGTTCCCAGCAATGGCACCAATGATGAGTGGCGAGGTACCCCTACACTCAACCATACAAATACAAGCGTTACACACGCAATCTGGTTGAACTCCACAGATGGACTAGTTGTGGCATTTAGATAGTTAGCCTTAGGTCGCAGTTTGCTATCTTCCCATCTAGACTAGTATTAGCTTTGTCATGTATGGTTTAGTCCAGAGTGAGGTGTATGATGTGTTCTAATCTAACACTACTCCTGAAGGCAATGGAAAGTAATATTAACTAATCTAGGAGAGAGAGGGTAAGAGAATCTAACTAGCCTAAGTGTGATGAGCATCCATTCCTTAATCATCCATACACATCTTGGACTTCGTGCACGACTACCACTAGGATTACCAAGCGCATGGCCTAGGTACGCTACTAGGTTACCAAGTAGTCACACTTAAATGCTCGTGATTAAGTCATACTCATTCAGCGTTTAACATAAGATAAGGGTGAGAGAGATTAACTAAGAAAGAAATAAATAATAATTAATTAATTAATTAATTAAAATAAGTAAATGCTGCAATGATGAAGTAATCTCTATCTTTATTTCCGGTCATGTGCGTGTCCAAGTACATCACACTCGAATAAGGATGCCGTACAATCACAATCACCACACTGCAAGCAAACACTGGGAAATTATTCTATCTCTAGAAGGGAAAAACTGCCAGAGCTTTGCTAAGAGACTAAAACTAGATCCAAACAAGGGAGAGCTGCCTCTTATTTATAGAATTGGCGGTGGGCTACGATATCACGACTTAGCTACGATATCACGTACGCGATATTGTGATCGCCCAAAACGTGACTCATCAACACTCAACCTAGACTTAGACATAGCTTAAAAAGAATAATTAATAAATCTTAATCTCTTAGATAAAAATTAGTTAATATCTCAAATGAGCAATTAATTACATAAAAAGTATTCCAAGCTTAGACAAGCCACCAAAATTAGACAAGTATCCATCAAGCATGGAGATAAAGTTCTTTACTATAATCCAAACCATGTCCTACAAAAGACAAAGATTCAAACATTATGAAAAGCACTTTATATCATCCATGCTACATATCATGTATGCATCATGAAAATTTATCATCCAATGGACCCACAAAAACTTATCCTTATTAATATCCAACAAGTAAATCCATTTTATGACTTTTCCTTCTCTAGAGACTCTACCTTGCATACTAGACCACTCATTGCCTATTCTATCTTCTAAGTTTCCACCTTTGAAAATAGTCATGAGGGTGTCAATCATGATGCTTAGGCACCAAACCTTCCTTTTACATTTTTTTTTATATTTTTCACATTTCTTACTAATTTTTTACATTCTTTGATATCTTTCATATTCTTTTCTACTTTTCACATTTCTTATCATTTTTCATTCCTTAATATCTTTCATATTCTATATATGTTTTTCTATTCTTACACATTTCTCATTCTTCTATACCTTTACCATTTCTCATACATATATTTTTGTTGATTTTTCTAATAAAGTGTAAAGGAATAAATGAGATGTGGTTGAAACAATGAGAACTTCATCCTATGTTATTAAATCATTGAAGGATTAATTATATATATAGTGAGACCACATCATCCATCCACTTATTTCCAATAATAAGAGGTTCTTACCATGGACATAATGACATTCTCTTCACAATAAAACTAAAATAAACCAATGATCATTATACCTAGATGAAAAAGTAAAGAACCAAATGGAAATGCAAAGGATGTGACATCAAGGGGATGTGTGGATTTTCTAAGGCTACTACTATGAATCTTATCATGTTGTTAAGTTGTATTATTTACTTGAGTTCTAACAAAAAATGGAAGTATGTTCAAAAATAAGTACTACCTTATCATGAAACTAGAAAGACATGTTACCCATACCTAAAGGTAGTCGTCAAGTAAGGTTGACACAATAATAACATAATAAATTCACATTAAAAAAAAATTGAGGATTTGACTGGAAAGACATGTTACCCATTCCTAAAGGTAAGAAAATTCTCAGAAATTTCTAGGTTTCTTGAACTAACATTGGTTATAGAGCCAGAAAAACATGTTACCCATGCTTGAAGACACTCCTCTGTCCAATGGCCAAGTCTCCTTTAAAATAAACTGTGTTGTTAATAAATTGCTTCCTTGTACTTTATTTCCAAGTGATAATATTTCTTGAAGTTATGTAGTCTTATGATTGTTAGTTTTGGAAGGATATAATGTGATGTTATTGGTAAGTGGTATGGACTTGGTTTGGATCTTACATAGAAAAGCTAATGATCATCTTAACCATGCATTACACATAAAATTCATTATGCCTTTGGTAAGACACCTCAAGTTCCATTTTATGTAATCCTTGATACTACAATTCCACCTCATTATTATATACAATCATAATTTTATGGTTTTGTATAACATAGTGTTATTTTTGTATTGAGTCAATACTAACATATGTGTTTTGTAAGATAGATATGAGTTACATTCAACTCCTTAGGTTCCTATGGACACTTCTAGGTGTGGCTATACAAGGGAATTAAGGGTAGAAGCCTACTTTGGGGAGGATTCACTTCTATAACTCTTTTGTTTCATACTTGATGACCAATTCAACATCATCTTGTGCCTCATAACTACTTAAATAATCATTGTTATTTCCCTAAATATTCATACTCATTCATACATTCAGCAATTTTGATCAACTATCTTCTAAAAATGCTTGACGGACTTACCTTGCCCAAACTCCTTCTTTCACATAAATTCAATGATAAATCCTTACATTATAAGCATTACCTATGATTGAAAATCCTTTAGACCATCTCTATCCCTTTCATACTATCCATTTTATCTAATTTTTTCATCAAAAATTGCACAAATTTTAAAAATTTCAACAATGATATTGTAAATATGATATATTAGCCCTTGCAATATCACATCTACACTATCATATCTATGATATATCCATGATAAAAATATATATATACATGTAATGTGGTAGGAAATTTTCTCATTCTCTCATTTCACACCTAGGGAGTTCATGTTGTTTCTCTGACCTCCAAACTTCAAAGAGCCATATCTTCCTCACTGCATGCTCGATTTAAGCAATTCTTGTTTTCTTTTTCTCATGGAGTGACCAACTCAATCATGGAGAAGGGCATAGCACATATTTTTTGCAAATTTTAATAAATTTTCTAACACCTAGAAGAACAAAGCAAGGTTAAGAATAATAAAAGATAATCATATTCTAATCTCATATGACCCAATAAACTTAATGTTTTCTCCTAGTTAACCATTTTTTTGAGAGAATTTTTGGGATTATATTACTATAATTAAAATACAAGAAAATATAGTACAAAATTTGGTCACCATCGATGGCCCACATGGGAGGCCTCGAGCCTCAACCATTCGTAAAATCTAAAAATTGGGAAAAGAAGGGGGGATGACCCCCAACTAAAGGGGGGGGGCGGGGGGGAGGGGGGGTCATCCCCCAAAGACTAGGGGGAAAACTACACATAATAGATAGTCAAATATAACATCATGTGACACCATGGTATAAGGGGGCCAAGGTCATTAGTCAGGGATGTGTAGTAGAGGAAGCAGCCACACGATGGATGTGTTGGCAATCTATGACAGGCACAATGTGGATGTTCGAGGGTGTGGAGGATATCCAACATGTTATGGTGTAGCTTGGAATCCACAAAACTAGTGGCCTATTGAATAGCTTGCATGGATGACTCTCATAAATTTTGTTCCTCAATTGATATCCCCCTATCTAGGTGGAAGCACATGGACGTTCGACAAATGTATTGTTAGAGCTCCCTCCATGCGCAATCGTAGTTAATGCCCAGGATGATGTACAGATACCATCCATCCCAAAGCCATTGGCACATGCTCTGCTCATGTGCCTAATCTAGTTTCCAATGTCTCTACCCTTCCTTTTCTTGTTCATGCTCTTGCTATGCTCACTCAACCTCCTCACGCTCTCTACAAGTGGCTTCCTCCTGAAGAAAATCCTCCTAGACTTGAGCTTAGATCTCATCCACTACCTGGGCCTAGGTAGCCTCCACTAGCAAGGCTTGTTGCCAAATTAGCTCATGTTCCCACTCTTGGAAACAAGTCTCCAACTTAGTCTATGCAAGCATCAGGGCTTCACCCCATTTGGCCTCCCATTCACGACATTCCTTAGCGTGTGCAATGGCCACTACCTCCACTATCACACAGTGTAGTTTCTCATCTTGACTCTCTTTTTGATTTGATTCCCCACATGGGGAGACAACTAGCACCACCATGGGGTTGGAGGTCTATGGCCCCCGACGATCACTCCTCCTCCTAGAGTAAGTCATCGCAAGTCCAAACCTCGAAGCCCTAGAATAGGCTGAAAGGGAGGGCCTAGTGATAAAGACCCCAAAGGGGGACCCCGTTTCACCTGAGGCTGCACTCCCACCGCCCCCCACCATTGGGCTAAAATAAGCCCAGAGTGACAACCTTGCTTCTACTATTGTAAGACTATGAGAAAAAATTGGGATAAGTTAACCCTAATCCCTAGCTTCAAGCATTTGAGGAAGGCAAAATGAATACCCTAGAGCTTAGACCTATTTCCAAACTACACGAAGAAACAATCCACTAGATTAGCAGCTCGAGCCTAGACAAGTGGTAGGGAGGATTTGGGAACCTATCTACTCTGCATGCATGGCACTGGTCCTATGAAAAATAGGTCAACATCCTACAATCCAAAAGTGGTGGGCAGGATGATTTCTCCATCTTCCTAGGCCCCCAAACACCTAAAAATTATGGATTCTATGATAATAACTTTAGTACCCCCAAAAAAGGTGTAGTCCTCCCACCAATTGAAAAAGACAGCATCATCCGAGAGAGCCGAGTCACCCACCAACTAAGACAAGACATTATTCCAACTACATTGTTCCACCATTCCCCACAATTCCTCATTATCCTAAAACATCGTGTAATCAAGTTCATAGGTTCATGTAACCTCCATTGTCATTTCAATTTCCCTCCATCCAACTATGATCCACGATATCACTTACAGAGGGGGGAAAACGATGCTATTGAAATATTTTGTAGTTGCATGTTTTCCACATCACCCATAAAAGTAATGTGGCTCGAGAATCACCTGTCAGTGTTATCAGGGGAGTCTAGCCTATCTCTCTCCATGTGGCATGCATGTAGGTGCATTGAAAGATGAAGTGCAGGATGATGTTAGATGTAGTGTTGCATAGTGGGCAAGTGTCATCAAGATTGAGGCCTCACCTTCATAAATTTGACCATACTGGCAACATATTGCTCTCTAGCAACCACAAGAAAACTCTGATTTTCTCAGGCAGCTGTCCCTACCATATCTGATTCCATCCTAACACTAGCAGGTACATGGTTGATAGCAAATGACATGGCTCAAAATCCAACCACCCTTGCATCTACATTTGTAGTGCATGGCTGCAGAATGTTTGCCAAGGGCTTGAATCCTGTGTTCCCGCCTACCACTATACATACTTGGCATTCATGATTCTAACCCACTAGGTCATCTCACTCGTTTGGCAGGTGAAACAAAGTAGTAATCATTGCTAACCCAGCATCAATTCATCCTCGAATTTTGAAATTCCCAAACCCCCCATAGGTCAGGGGCATGTGATCTAGTCCCAAATGGCCAGGTGCAATTTGCACCCTCCCTCTGCCCCCTAACCAAATGAAGTGGCAGATGCACTTGTTAATGCCCTTAGGAATAACACACAAGGGGTGGCTATAGTAGACACAAAGTGAGTCATTATCGCCAACACCCCCAAGGCCAACACCAACCTCCCCTTCCAAGTCAAAAAATTATTTGCCTAGTTTCTAATCCAATTCTTTATGTTTTCTAACAGTGCCCCCCATGATACACATCGACCCCAATGGAACTGTAGGATGCCCAAGTATGCATCCTAGATCATTCCAAAGGGGATGTTCAAAATTTTCCACAATTGATTTTTCACTCGAGCATCCATGTTTAGAAAGTGGATGGTTGACTTTGCTTGGTTAATTACCAAGCCAAGCTCAACAGCCATCCAAGAAAGCACCAAATTAATGCCACATGCCCATGGAACCCTAGCTCAACTAATCAGCATTGTATCATCAGCATAATGTTCAATTAAACATTCTACTCCTCTAATTTCTAGGCCCCTAACGCTCATCACTTTACAATAGGATTACAGAAGGTCCATACTAATAATAAATAGTAACAACAAGAGTGGGTTCCCATAACTATCCCCCCCCCCCCCCATCGAAAGAGAAGCTAGCTAAGGATTGTAGGTGACTGTAGAGTTGAATAAAACATAGGTCAAATCCTTTTTTCTGCATAATGACAGCCAAGGCCTTCCAATTGAGTGTATCATAGGCCTTAGTGATGTCTAGTTTTAGACACAACCTAGGGAACTTCAAAAATAAAGAGAGTGGAAAATCTCTTACATTAGGAGAATTTGGTCCTGGAAGGTTCAGCCTTGCATAAACCCCATATGATTGACCCCCACTAGTTTCGTCATTAGAGGAGCAAGTCTATGTATGATCATCTTACAAAAAATCTAAATTAGGATGTTGCAAACCCCAATGGGTCAAAAATGTTCTAGGAGCGATGTGTTCACTTGTTTGGGAATGCACACAATTTGGGAGCAGTTAACCTCCCAACAAACCTACTTCTTGACCAGCATTAGATTGAAGGCATCCAAAATGTTGGGTCCCACAATATCTAAGAAGGTCTTAAAGAATTCAAGACTCCAACCATCTAGCCTCAATGCCTTTCCCCCTAGCATGTCCCCTAATCGTTGTTCTTAGTTATTTCTAGGAAAACAAGGCTAGTAATCTATTGTTATCCTCTTGATTCAGCACCTGTAGAACTTGAATCGAAATGGGCATTGTGAGCTACTTTGCCCAGATCATCTCCCAATATTGTTCAAGGTCTCTAGCCATGCTCTATTGCTCATCAAATATCTCTCCCCTGATAATCACCAACCTATGAGGTTTGCTTCACCCATGTGTCTTGGCTGTAGCAAAAAATAATTTCTTCTACCTATCCCCCTTTCAAAGCCATTTGATCCATGATCGTTGTTTTCAATATGTCTCCTCTTCCATTTCTAGTACCTATAGTTGCATTAGAATATTCTGCTCCTCTACATGCAGGTCCTCCCTAGCTTCTTATCAAGACTAAATTTGGGTTAACCTATCTCGAAGTAGCGTACGACCTATCTAAAACGAGAATTTTTCCTCCAGAAGTAAAGATCAGATAGCCCACTTCAAATGAAGAAGTCCCTCTTTGAGAAAATTCCTAGGGTCTCCCTGACCCTGTCTATAGTCTACCCATCTGTCTTCAACTAATGCCCACAACCAAGGCTTGAGCAACCAAGTCGCCTCAAAATGAAAGGGTCAAGGGGTCCGACTTCGTTTAGGCCCAAGGGAACAAATTAGCGAACAATGATCCAAGGAAACTCATTCCTGTCTTGTAACCTATGCATCCATTCATAGAAGGAAGTCTGAACTAATGCAAACCTAGTCGATTCGAGAGAGGATGCGGTTGTCCTCTTTTTCCTATTACTCCAGGTAAATTAGCAATTTTCAATAGGCAGGTCCACCAATGAGTGAGCTACCAAGAAATCTTGAAACTCCTAGGTGCCTGAGGGGGAGGCAACCTACACTAGACTTTTTCCATGGGTGTATTTGTTGGTTGAAGTCCCCAACAACTAGCCATGCAAGGCAATCCTACACCAACATCACCACACGATCCAACTCATGTAGTCTCTGCTCCCATACTTAAGGTTCATAAAAGTTGGTTAGCCATATACCCTGGGAGGGGATGTCAACAGTCAAGGCCCATTACAATGAGTCCACAAGTATCATGTCACAACATGCTAGGATAGCCAGACCCCCTGCTCACCCCACATAGGGGCGTAGATGGACTTTCCAACCATCCCATTGGACATGGTAGAACTATGTCTCCTATAGCTTAGTCTCCTACAAGCAAACAATGTCACAATCCTTATCACATACTATCCATCATAGGGTATTTCTTTTATAGGATGTACCCTATCCCCTACAATTCCAAGTGAAGAGCTCCATGTGTGACTAGTCGTGTGGCATTGGTAGGCCTCCTATGGGGTGTGCTACAATCCCAAGTCAATACTTCATTTCACTTGCTTCTGCATTAATAGACTCTTGGACGAGTGGCCAAGGTGAACCCACACATGCGTAACCAGGCTATAGCTTGAATTTTCTAATGGTAGGCCCACCTCCATAGGTTTACAGGAAGTGATACTCCCCCTAACCACATTGATCCATTCACCCAGGGGGGAGCAAAATCTCAGGGACCATTGACTTGACAGATGGTGGTGAGGTGAGGGAGTGTTGGGATATTTTGGCCATTTCATGGAACAGGTTGGCATGATAAAATTGGTTAAGATTTTTTGGAGAAGTGGCAAAAATTTTAGTTTGAGAGGAAAAGAATAAGTTAACAACAGCATTCTTTTAATTTAAGAAAAAGAATATAGGAGCACCATTCCTATAGTAAGCTTATAAATCTCTACTATTGGATATAGGATCACTAATGTGTTCTTCTCCCTCTATAATTGCAAGCATTGCATTTCNCACTAATGTGTTCTTCTCCCTCTATAATTGCAAGCATTGCATTTCACAGGGAAGCAATATAGATATATAAATATATTATGATACACTGGGCTTTACGGATGAATATCCTGATAATCTCAATGCCTACTTTCCATCTCTATCACAACTAACCAAAGTCTAGCGGGATTATGGAGGAAGTCCAATTTTTATATGCATCATTTATATGATACGAATCTGTAGCAAATCAAAGAGCATCTCAAGTAAAATTGGTTTTGTATCCATTTCATTTCGGAAAAGCATATCTTTGCAGCAACGCAAATTCAGCAGTTTGGTGCAGGGTAAAGTTATTTCTCCTGTGAATCGTCTAAAATTTCGTGGTTGTAATAGAATTCCATGCTCAGAAGACTGCCACATGGCCATCAAGTTTATATCTGCACTGATTAAAAAAGGAAATGAATGTAATAAATACAAGCATATGGAGGTAAAAAACTAGAACAGTAATTGTAACTAATAGCTCTATCATCTTCTTTGTTCTCGTCTTCTTCCTGCATGGCCGTGCCAGGGATTATGTGCATATTGTTCAATCAGGATGTGGGTGCTTCGCCTGTGATACGGAGCAGGGCTTCAATGTCTACGACCCACTCACTGAAAAATTTCCGTCGCTCCTTCAGAAACCCTAGCAATCGAGGTAGTGAAGGCATCGATGTCTGGAAATTCTTTCCCAACATCCTGGCACTCGTTGACACAGGTCTGAATCCACAGTATCCCAACAGTAGGTCATGAGTAGCAATGACCACCACTGCCACTACATCAACGAGCTCTTGTTTTGTGCAGCGAGCTCTTGTTCTGCATAGAGGTCCATGCCATACGGCTGAGGCGCGGTCGCATCATAGCACCACCAAACCCTACCGGCCTCTACGTTGTTCCACGTAACTTAGCGAATTTCGTGGTTGTGTGCCTGGGGCTCCACCGCGGCCAGGAGTGCCTTGAGCAATACAGGCAGAAACGGACGAAGTTTATTACACCAACAATGACGAAAATAGAAACAACATCGCTGCTAGGAACTCAGTTCAAAGATTTTACGTGGTTAGAAACGTAAATCACAATTATCATTTGCTCTTAGAACCTGAAATCAGAAATTACCAAAAACAGTAGTAGTGCCCAACACCAACACATTTGTCATCACCGTACTAATCCACCAAGTGTGGCAACAGAGACACGAAGACACAATAAGACAAGTGCACAACTGAATCAGTAGAACCAGGAGATGTTTTAGCCGATGCTGATAAATCAGAGTTACAATTTATTCGGAAGAAACCATCATTGCTGAAGACAAATACAAAATCCGAATGCACGGAATTGAAGTCACAAAAATAAAATTTCAATTTCATATGGTCCGGTGGTAAAAAGATAATTTCAGCAATTTCTCACATGCAATAATGGTATGGAGCCCTTGTTAAAGACCTAGCATTAATTTAATTATCCCAAGTGAATTACTAAGGCTTTATACAGGGTGGGTAATTAAAATCCTAAAATAAAAATAAAATAATAATTTTATGAAGCTCTTATAATATGGAGATCTTGGATTTATTTTTAAAAAATTATTATATAGGCTATTGCTTATAAAAGAAATATTTGTAATATTTACACATGCCAATGTTAGCATGATTTTCTCCTAACTTTATGTATAAGTTACAACTTCCTAACTTATTGGGCAAGCAATATGTCCTAACTTGTTGGGCAAGTTATAACTTCCTTACTTGGGAGAGAAGTTAGCCAAGATATTTTGGAATATCTAACTACCTGNTGGGAGAGAAGTTAGCCAAGATATTTTGGAATATCTAACTACCTTTCGAACCCTATAAAAAGGCTTTAGGGATTAGAAGGGATGGGGGAGGATTCTGGGAAGAGCATTTGTAAAGAAGACATTGTGAAAGATTGCTTGTAAGATGATTTGCTAAAGAGAACATTTCAGCCTCTTTGTCATAGTCCTGTGAGTTGTGCTTATTATTTTTTATTTTGTTTAAATTGTTTAGCTAGTGGTTTAGATAGTTGGCAAGTAATTTTGGGATTTTTAGATTGCTCTTATTATTTCTTGTTGCATAATAGAAAATTTCTATTAAAATTTTGCCATAGAAGTGCTTGTGTTTGAAAGCCTTAAGAGCATTTTGGTAGTGAATTTTATTATTGTGCAATATATAAGAACTGTTATTGAGATTGTTGTAAGAGAGCCTTTACATGTAGTCAAGCTGTTGAATGATTCGATAGTCAAGAGGGTTCAAAAAATATTTGGTATTTTGATGGGACCAGAATAGCTTCTTTTATCTTTAAAGAGAATCTCCGTGGTATTTCAATCAAAAATTGTCAAGTCTCTTGAAGGTTCTGTTGAATGCAATTGTTGACATCCGTTATCTAGCCAAAATAGAGTCTCATACATGACAGTTTACGCAGCAATTTTTTGGATAGCATAGTAAGAATGTCTTGAAGAAATTGCTTATTTTGAGCCTTGGAAGTTTGAACAATTCGTAGTTATTGAATTTGGGATAGCTTTATTGCGAAGGGTTTACTCGTATCATTTTACCTTGTTTAAATGTTTGAGGTCTTAACACAAATCTACTTTCTTTTCTTTCTATTTCCATTGAATCTTGCTCTATTTCTAGTTTTCTTGTGGAACTATTTCTTTCTCTGGGGAAAATTAGAAATAGATTCATAGAGTTGTGCTCAAATATTTTTGCAAAACTTTATTCTGCATAGACTAGGCAATTAAACAAAATAGGAACTCTCAACAACTCACAGTACTTTGCAAAGTTGGCTGAATCTCTTTAACATAAGTCATTTGTAGTTTTACACACAACCCAATCATTTCATTTTTCACAATCGCACACCGCAACAGCACACACACATACTCACATTAACCACTAAGTCTATTTGGAGGTATTTGGGCCTTGGTGTTGCCAGAAGACCAGCAAGCACCTAAATCCTGTTCGAGGACACTCGTTGCTGGTCGTGTCCCAAACGGTCGCCAACAGGGAGGAACCAGTGTGCTACATCCACTATGGGAAAGGGTGCGGGGAGGCCTACAAGGAGGACCTTGGGGGGAAGAGGGCGAGGGAGTAGGTGGGGGTGGCAGTGGTGGTAGTGGTGATCTAACTGACCATCCCTTCTAGATAAATGTCATCCATTCCCCACCCTCACCTAACTTATAGGTTTCATCCCACATCGGGTTTGTTTCGTCATCCTGAAACTAATAGTCAAAGTCACGGTGTCTAGTCTTCTCACAAAAGGAACAACATTTGCCCCCTTCCTCACAAAGATGAGAAACCTTCTCCTCGGATGGCACACCCTCTAGATTCTTGAATTCGACTTGAACTCATTCCTCCCCACCTGGCAGCTTAAGCACTATCTCCTTGATGAGGTCCTTTGGGAAGAGAGTTCTCCATATGCAAAAGTAGGTGAAACCCATCCACTCCATTATCTGAGTAACTTTATCAAAGGTAATGAACTTCTCAAAGAAACTCACCAAGTGCTTAAGGAATCCAAGATTCCACAGTTCCCATGGAATCCTAGACACTTGTATCTAGATTGGAGCATAGGCAAACAAATCAGGTTCATGGTGCACTCCTAGTTGCTAGGGGATTAGAGCTAGCCCCCTAGCACCATAAAACCATGGCCCCCCTTGAAGGATTGAGTTGCAATCCTATAAAGTCGAAAAGATGAACAAGAGTAGATCCTTCAACAGGCTTCAAACATCCACTGCTCCAACCCCCCAACTCTCCTTTTCCCATCGTTGAATCAAGTCCATCCGAGGGCTAGCACCAAAGGACATGAATCACTCAATTAAACTAGGTTGCATGGTCCTGACTCCCTCTACTGGTGATCCACTAATACGAAGGTGCATGATACTATCGAAGTGGGAGTGTTCTTTGATCATCCCATTAGCCATTTCAAAGTCCAACCCACCCCCCCCCCCCCCCCCCCCAATGCAATCCTCTCTATCAAAATCTACACACCCTATCTTCCCTAAGCCTGTCGATGCCTCTTGGGCTCCTAGATCACTACTGTTGGTATTATGGTCATGTCCTCTATTCACCTTGCCTATCCTGTGCACTACATCCACGCCACACTCCTCATTCACTTGGTGTGTCTCATTTTCTTCATGTGCCTCATCTGTTCCATCCATTGTCTCAAATATTTTTAATGTTGTAGATAAAGTTACCAATGATTTTAGACATGACAACCAACTCACTCAGTTAACCATTTGAACATGCTCTAAATAAAAAATTAAAGCTTATGATAGGCCGTCTAAAATAAATTTGTTTGTAATCATAAGAAATTTTTCAATTAAGAATTTTTCTTGTAAAAGGCTTTCTCCAAATTACAAATTTATTGAACTTTGCAATCAAAATAACCTAGGAGGGCCATGGTTTTATAATCTTTCCACCTATGTCAATAAATTTCAAAGTTCAATAAATTTCCACCTATGTCACCAAAGGAAGCACCATCCTAATGGGGAAATTCCAAGATAACATTACCGATCTGTTAGCTTTAGAAATACAAAGGAGATTTAAGAAGAAGAAGATAGGGAAACCCACTTTGCCATTCCTTTATTTTATTAGAAGATTGTGTTAACAAGTAGGAATTTTGGGTCACACTAATAATGTAATCCGTAAATTCAAAAATGCCTCATATGTTGAAATTTCTAAACCAATGCCACCAAAGAAGGATCAAGCTAAGAAGCCAACAGGAACTAAAGAAGTAGTAGGAGGAAATATCCCAATTATATGAAGGAAACAAGTAGGACCTAATGGATTAATACTAGCTACAAAAAATTAGGATAAAGCACTCCATTGGCACAACATGATTACAAATCCTCAATGAGTCACTTACAGCAGATTGCTAAAACCATAAGTTGGGAAAATTAGGAAGTCTCAAGCATGTATAGAGTACAAGATAATTCCAACAAGCCTATCATATCAACAAGACCCATAAGTAGTCAAGTCTCTTTACAATCAAGAGAAGACAAATATTGGATACAACAAATCTCAAGGAATGCTACATCTTTCAAAGTAATGTTAGAAACTAAAGAAGAAGCCACAGTGGTGGTTATGCAACATCAAAATGCAACAAGAGCAACAAAGGTCATAATAGGCCACATTAAAGAATCCTTTAATGTTCTCATTGTGTGACAAGTTGATATTACTAGAGGAAAAGATGTGGAAACTATAGCTAGAATATCAATGATCCATGTAGAGCATGAAGATGTATTTAAAAGACTATTGCAGATAAGACAAGTGATACGAACCTTTTTGATATTCTTAGTGATATCACTGCAATTCAATCTAAGTTGATCTAAATGAAAAGAAAACTAGTCATGACAAAAACCAAGATGCAACATTCTAAAATTAAAGTGTAGAGGTTACAGGAGGAATTTGTGGCACTAAGAGTAGGAAGATAAGACTCTTCATGATACATTACATTTGATCATTTAGGATAGTTTAGAAATGAACAAGTTCACAAACTAATGACCAAATATACTCAAATGAAGATGGCAAAGGAGAAGACAGTATGAAATGATTTAATGGCATATGCCCAAACATACACCCATGCCAAAGCTCTAACTGCATTGAAGAAGGAAAATAAGAGAATTTCTACTAAAAACATGAGGTTGATAAACATAGAAAAGAAAAAGAATGTGCTAGAAGAAAGCATCCATTAGTTAAGATAACAATTTGATCGAGTCAACCTTGACATCAAATAATTAGCCAAAGAAAATAGAACCTTGTCAATAGAAGAATTCTATGTTGTATGATAGAAATCAACAATTGAGATTAGTGCATGGAAAAATGAGGCCAAGAAACATGAATGGCCAAAAAAAAAATTTAGAGACCAAATGGGCATGTACAAGAAAATCAATCAAAAGGAGATACAAATGACCAAAGCCAAAATCAATTTCATTACAACACAAACATGTTATTGGTAACCCATCTTGGACAGCCTTGCCCACATACATCAAGCCAAAGTAAAGAACAAAGACCTAAAAATTAAGGATTTGATGAAATACATGGGATTAGTAAATTTTGGATAGGCTAACTTGCCCATGTTAAGAGTAGGTAGGACCAAAATAGAATTGGAGTAGCAAGTGGATAAAGTCTACTCAATGTATGAAAAAGAATTTGCAAATAAAAAAGATGCCCAATAAAAATTTCATATAGCAAACTCAAAACTCCAAGTAGTCAAAGCTAGCTACCAAGATCATAAGGATATAGTAGCAAACATGGTCAGGAGAATGACATACTACTAAGAATTGAAGAATCTGACCAAAGCCTTTGAGGAAGAAAGAATGTAATTTGAGGCATGGTACATCAAGGCAAATAAAATGTTTCCACAATTGTCATGTCCTTGGGAAGTACCAACTCGAACCAACATTACCAAATTTGCATGGATGATACAAAACCCTAGGTTAGAAGAAGAAAACCTTAGAGTGCTACTAAGTAGGTATCAATTCTAGATACTTGATGACAAGGGAAAGAAGCTAATGGAGCAGCCACCATCACCGAGAACATGAAGAAGACTACATCGAGCTTCTTTAATTTTGTTTTGTTTTATTTTTTGTCGTATGTGTTAATCATGTATTGCATGATAATTTTGTAATATTACTTGATCCACAATACGACATTCCTAGTAGAGTCAATCATGTATATATGTGTCATAATATCAAAGTCTACATAACCCCACAAATTTGTAAAGAACTTTATCCTCCTTTTGTTTTAACTTAAGGATGAATTTTTAGTCAATTGTTGGGGTATGATAAAACATTATTATGTGATTTTATGATATTGTATCTATGATCATAGTTATGATATCGTAGCTCTATATATGTCATCGTAGATATGATGTAGTGGGCCATGGTCATGCCTATAAATAGTAATCCACCATCACAGTGAAGAACAACTTTTTGTTAATCCTTAGCAAAATTCTTGTAGTTCGTTTTTGTAAATTTAAAGTTAGAGAGAATTCCCATAGTATGGTGAATTAAATTTGTATGGAATCTTTATTTCAGTGGATTGTTCTTGAAAAAAATTTATGAAGAGAAATAAAGATCAAGATAGTTCTTCATCATTGATAGGATGCGATATCGCATGGGCCGCGATATTGCGTCCACCGCTATATCGCATCTTCCCCTACGATATCGCATACACGATATCACAGCATGTCACCAAATCTATAAATAAGAGGAGGCTCTCCCTTGTTTTACAATCTAGATCTAGAACCTTAGTGAAACTCTAGTAGTTTTACTTCTCCAGAGATCGAATAATTTCCATGTGCCCATAGTAGGAGCTCCAAAGTGAACAAATCTTTATTCGAGCAAATATTGTACCTGAGCACAAGTTTGTGTATGGAAATAAAGACAAACTTTTTGGATAAACCTTGCAGTGCATGGACTAAGCTAAATAGGACTTAATTATTGTTATTTATTGTTCATCATTTAATTGCTTTATTAGTTAATTAAATCTCTCTCAATCCTTCTCTCCTAGTTAAGTGCATTCAGTACGACCACTTCAAGTAGGTGCATTACACTTGGTAATCCCAGCAACGAATAGCGTTTGGTAATCCCAAAAGGTTGCATCAGCTCTGGGTGTGAATGGCAAGTGGGAACAGATACTGATGCTAGGCATTAGAACTAAGTTCAGGTACATAGTGGGAACGGATACTGATGCTAGGCATTAGAACCGTTGTCGAGGACTAAGTTGTTTGTGCACTAAGTAGAACATAGGAAATCATCCACATCGTTGGGAGGCTTAAACAAACCTTTAGGGTTAATCAGAAGAAAAAAATTAAAACAACGGTCAATAGCACACCGACAAGATAACAATGTCTTCTTCTTCTCATAAGAGCACTTCACCACCTAGGAATCACACTAGAGATAGTCGACGGCACAACATGCATAATCGAGAGCCACCAGTTCCTCAATAGTATCGAGTGGTATATACTCATCCCAATGAGTATATACCCAATTTTACTTTTATCCTCCATCAGGATGAACAACTGTGTTAGCATGATTTGCAAGGTAACATAGTGTTACCCCCAGATCGTGCAGTCCCCAACATGCTCCTTCGTGCTCTTGCACAGATAGGCATGACGCAAGGGATTATCATCCCACAACGATGCAACATTTAAGGGACTCGTGGAAGGAGAGCTACCATACATCGTTGAAGGGCAAAGGGGTCCTGCACGTCCTAAGTGAAATTGGAGATGGTGAACCAGTTATAAAAGGTTCTCCATCAAATGATGTTCCCCCTCCTAACGATGGTGAGGAGGTAGGGTATCAGAACTTACACTCCACAATTCACAATCTTGGTTCTGATCCCCATGAACACCGGGTGTTCACTGAGGGAACAAAAACACATGACAAGGATGGGCATTCGAATCGTCATCACGATCAGGATCATAGCCACCGAAGAGAAGGTAAGAAACATCGTCATGGTGATGATTCCCCTTCTTCTTCCCCTTCATCGCATCATTCACCCTCTCCTTCCACATCAGGACGTAGTCACAAGGAGCACAATAGTGAGGATAAGGGTAAGAAAAATGAGAGACCTCGACGAGAAAGTCAAGAGCGAGGATGAGGGCATTTGATAGAATTAAGGCATGATGGAAGGGAAAGTAGGGAACCATGTAGGAATCATAGACGTCATGAGAGAGATGATCATGATCAACCCCTACTAGCAACCTAGAGTATGTTAGACATTATGAAGGTAGTTAGAATACCTATAAGGCACCAGAAAGATAGCCAGATTAAGAGACTAGAGATGAATAATATCCCACAGTTTGAGGGGGGATACAATGCTAATCCACAAAACCACTTATAGGCATTCCATGATGCCTATGCCTTGCAGAATATTGAAAAAGAGTGGCAGAAGTTAAAGTTGTTTCTTAGGACACTCAAAGAAAAAAAAAATCTGGTACTGGTCCTTAGAATTGAAAACCATTAGGAGATGGAATATGATGTTAGAATTGTTTAACAATAAATACCAAATGTACTCCATAGTGTTCAACTTGCGTAAGTAGATCCAAGGATGGAAGCAAGGTACTCACGAACCCTTGGATGCTACCATGGGCAGATATTATGCATTGCTACATCGTTTCCCAGGCCATGGTTATGCAGAATAGGATCAACTCTGCCACCTCGTAGATGGGCTAAGACATGAAACCAGGAGAACCCTTGGGACATATGACCAAAGGAGATTATCTGAACTTAGATCCTATGAAGTTCATATATTTTTGGAGCAAGTAGCTAAAGAAGAAGGGGAGCTACAGAAAATAGAAAGCGTGGAAGAAAATAACTACGATCCTTCCCTCCGAAAGAAGGGAGTGAGATTCTGTGAGGAAGAGGATGAGTCACCACTTGAAGAGTTGGTGAATAGAAAAACCTTGCCACTTCAGAAATTAACAACAGAAGTGTTGGCTAAGGTAGATGAAATATGGAGCTCCTTAGATAGTAAAATTAAAATTGTCCTAAAAATCATAGAGGAGTCTAAGGAGGAACGAAGTAGTGACCATGATAAGAAAAAGCAGAGAGACTCAGACCATGCACATAACAGGGGTAAGGAAAAAATGACTATCACCGATGAGGTTGTGGATTCTGACATGGACAATGACGGTGGATGTGAGATCTACCAATATGACCATCCTAAGGGATGTTGCCTAATAATCTCACATCTGCAAGAGTCCAGGGTGTATGCACTCAACCCAAGACTTAACAAACGGTAAGCACCCTGAAGGTTACCTTATCCCCAAGGTAACCCAAGGCAGTTCCACCAACCGTTAACATATTATCCAAGTGGAACTCTGCCACAACCAATTGGGCAACACCAACAGTGACAACACCCACAGTCATGGGGGATGCCATCGCCTAGGCAACAATACCCTTACTGGCAACCAGACCCATATGGCTACTATGTGTAGTAGCCAGTTTCTCCAAGTGACTCTATGCGTTATGCAACCCTACAACATCACTACCAAGTTTGGGAGTATTTTAGGACTCCTTCTCCTACGAAAGACACACCACATGCATACCATGCTCCAAATCCATCCACCACTCATACACCGATAGTTCCACTACCACCTACTCCAACGATGCAAGGGGAACTCCCCACTCAACTGTAGCAATGTAATGCTACGAGAGCTATAAACCTTTAACACGCTGCTAGTTCTAACAACCGTACGAAGAGAAGACCTTTCTTCAGAACCAAAAGCCTAAACAAGCTCTCACAACCACAAGCGGTTGAGTCTATGCATGCTCCTCCAACAAATAAGGCTTCGGAGCTCCCTTCAAACTAACAATAGGACTCAACGCATACAGTTGTGTTAACACATACCATTACTGATTGGATAAAGGTGGGCCACCTTCCCAGGAAACTCTCTGATCCTGGGAGTTCCTTAATCTATCTCCAAGTTGCTAGGAATGAACCTCATAAGGCTCTTCTTGACTCAGGTTCTGGAGTCAACTTAATCTCATGAGAAATGTATAAAGTTTGGAACCTGCCTCCACTCAAGAAGAGCAATATTCAACTAGAGCTTGGACATCATTACCATTATGTGTGGTTGGTCATACCCAGCTGATTTCCTGGTGATAGAAGTCAACAGTAACAAAGGGGACTTCCCAATTATAATGGAAAAGGCATGGCTGAGCACAATAGACACATGCCTAGGAATCCACTATCTTTCCTTGGAAATATCTAAGGAAAACATTTATGGAAAGATCGAGAAGAAGAAGGTTCCATGCATCACATACAGTGACTAAGAGGATGATGACATGGGGGAATGCTCAGCATCTCCTGCATGCAACTAGTGTGCCTAGGAAACTCAGATACAAAGGTGCCTGTATGTAGCAACCACACAACAAGAGAACACCCAGTGGTTGATAGCTAATCAAAAGAGCAACCTCCCAACATGCATGGAACAAACTAGGTGAACAACCTACACCCACAACGAAAGCATAGATACATTGGAATATGAGCGTCACCAACTTCCAACCCTTAACCTTAAAACATCAATTGGGAGAAGTTGGAGACTTTTAAAAAATTCAAACAAATGCTCATTATTTTGGATCTCTCCCTTTCAATTCAGTCATTGGGGCGATGGCCACCTATGCTAATCATTCAGGGCACTCAATTTCTTTTTAGATTTTTATTTAAACATTTTTGTTTTACAAATTTCTTTAACTTTTCTTGTTTTTTTTTACAACATTGTTCATACTTTTCATTTCTTTGTGTGTGTGTGTGTGTGTGCGTTATCCATTTTATTAAGTTTGTCACCCAATAAGTGCTCTTAATGATGGTATGAACTGTTTTATATTGGTTGCTAATGTTTGGTTTTTACCTTTAAGATATGATGTTGATACTAAGGTATGGTTCTTTTGATATTATAGGCAATGAGTCCACTTCATCCATACATCCACAAATTTATATGGTCTCTCTTGGCTTGGAACTGTACAGTCCCTTTTTCAATAATACGAACTATAACGAATCAGTGACTAGGCATTTCTCAAACTAAGGACTCACGGATTGAAAAGGGTGTGACTTCAAGGGAATTTGATGCATTTGTGTTGGCAATTCTCTTGGGGTGCTTGGATGTTTTATTTTTGAATTTTCTTACCATTCCAACATTGCTCCATCATCGAGAAGCTGAGCTAATAAAAATAACAAAGTCTTTGCATGGTGTGGTTCTCACACAAAAACACAAAAAAAACACAATGAGGATTCAAAGTACACCCCTTAGACAAAATAATCATTTAGGCTACAAAAACTAGTTATGGAACTAAAATAAACATGTTCCCTCTAACTAAGGCCCTTCTCGCTTCCCATTCTCTCCTCCTTCGTTTCGTCGAAATGGTGGTGGCTCTTTGGNCCATTCTCTCCTCCTTCGTTTCGTCGAAATGGTGGTGGCTCTTTGAAGAAGACATTCTTGTTACTTCAGGACAATGGATTTGCTGAATGCATTAATGCAAAGTCACTAGATGTGGTTTGTTGAGGCTAGATTTAGAATGGGATTTGCTAAGTCACATTAATCATTAACTACACAAGGGGCTATACATCACCTTGTTCTTGAGATTCCATTCCACTCTCTTCTTTCCAGCATTCCTTCTCCATTTTTCACCTCATTATCGGTTGTATCATTAGTGTATATTTTAGTTGATGCATTGTTTTCTTGTTGGTAAATTCTTGTGGTTAAGACTTTAACTCTTGTTTCCAAATGACATTCCTAGAGCCTACAAACTCTTTAAATGTGGGATTTTCAAGGCATTAAGGGCATGAGCCTACTTTGGGGAGAACCCACTGGCATTTCTATTTGGTGCACTAGTTAAATTCTTTCCCTTAAACATTTTTGCAATTAACCTTATTTTGTTCATTTCCATCTTGACATCCATTTCATCAACATTATAGTTGTCTCTTTTTCTCCATCTTTCTTGTTCTTTTTCTTTCTCCATTCTATTGCTACTGGAGGTTCACTCTTAGTCATGGGGGTCCTAACCCAATTTTTTCAATTTTTGCCTAACCCCTACACCTTCGGTAGTCACCATTATTATATCTCCAAATCTACATCAGCCATACCACAACCTAGACAATGGACCTTTCACCGAAGCAAGGTATCAATTGCATTGTGATCCATTTACCCTTGCTAATAAAAGACTGTGTTGTGTGTGCAGATGGCAATCATACAATAATGGATTGGATTTGGAGGAAACACTTGGAATGGATCGATGTTGAAGCAGCTATGCAAGGAACGAGATCGATGGCATGCTTATGGATAGACAACGAAAGGTGCAATCTTGGCGTTGGCAGTAGTAGACATCTTCTCTCTTCTCTCTTCTCTCTCTCAGCTACCAAATAAGGCCTGATGTCAAATGTATAAAGTATTCACTCTTGTTGTCGTGAACACTAGTTTTGTCATGTTCTGTAATGATGATCCGTTCACATGCCATCCCATTCACCATTAGTTCCATTCAAGTCAATAATCCCATACCTTCCCAATGTTTTGTAAGGAACTTGAGGACGAGTTTTTATTCAGTCATGGGGGTATGATGGGATGCGATATCGCATCCCCCGTGATATCATGTATGCGATATTGCGTCTTCCCTTGCGATATCGCATATGCAATATCGTAGCTCACCACCAAATCTATAAATAAGAGGTGGCTCTCCCTTGTTTCACAATCTAGATCTAGACCCTTAGTGAAACTCTAGTAGTTTTACCTCTCCAAAGATCGAATAATTTCCATGTGCCCACAGTAGGAGCTCCAAAGTGAACAAATCTTTATTCGAGAAAATATTGTACCTGAGCACAAGTTTGTGTACGAAAATAAAGACAAACTTTTTGGATAAACCTTGCAGTGCATGGACTAAGCTAAATAAGACTTTAATTATTGTTATTTATTGTTTATCATTTAATTTATTTATTAGTTAATTAAATCTCTCTCAACCCTTCTCTCCTAGTTAAGTGCATTCAGTACAACCACTTCGAGCACGTGCGTTACACTTGGTAATTCCAGCAACGAATAGCATTTGGTAATCCTAGAAGGTTGCATCGGCTCAGGGTGTGAATGGTAAGTTGGAACAGATACTGATGCTAGGCATTAGAACTTAGTTAGTTAAAGCTAGTTATTTAGTCTCTTCATCCTTTCCCTCATTAGCATAGGCGATAAAAACATAAAAGATATAAAAATCACATACCTCAGACTTACTTAACCATACAATCATGACAAATACAAGTCTTGGAAGACAACGAATGATTAACCTTAAGTGTTCCATAAGGCGTGTAGGCACTTAGTCTATGGAGTTCAACCGGATTGCGCATGTAACGCTTGTATTCGTATGGTTGAGTGTAGGCATACCTCGCCACTCATCAATCATTGTAACATATCACTTAGCACAATTTTACTTTTCCATAATGTTTACTTTGATTCAATCATTTACGTTTCCCATGTCTATTAGTAAGGTGAAATAAGTATGACTAGTTTTAAGCATAAAGTATAGTTGTTTGGTAATCTAGTAGTGCCTTTGCTTGATTCACTCAGTAGTGAAGTTAGTTGGTAATACCAATACTAGTTACATTAGCCCAACATGTGTAAGAAAACCATAAATGGATGCTTTTCGTGATAGGATAAAATAGATTTACAATTCCATTGTACTTAGAAATAGAATTTACATTCATTTTCATCATGTTTACACTCATTATTATTAAGAGCCATAGAAGATCAATTTATCATATACCTCACTAAGAGTTAAATCATATGATTTGCACCTCACTAACTCAAAGTGGGAAGACAAAAATCATGAACTTAACATCAACTTACTAGTATAATTATATTGCCTATCCATGGATTATGATCTTGTCATGTGTAAACACTTGTGAATTATATGATTGAGTGTTGGAATACCTAACTACTCATCAATTACTCTACTAAAAGGTATCTAATCCTTCCTACATAATTTGTGGTGCAAATTATGTTGGTGGGAAAGGATGGAATTGTAGACTTGCTAATTATCTTGAAGTAGAAAATTTGTTAATTACTTTCTTAATGTTTAGTTGTTGTTTTTCCATTTAAGGTCTTAAGGGAAAATTGTAATGGAATTCTTCAGATGATTTATGAATTTGTAATGCTTGAAGAATGATCTATATTTGGGATTTTTCTCATGCTTTATTTTTTGGCTTTGCTAATAATGCTTAAGGAAGAATCATTTTATTTTTTTCGAGAGGCCAACTTGTCTCATAGGATAGCAGGGAGAGGGGAGTGGATTTGTCACCCTCCATGTTCTCATAGGATAGGGGGAGGGGGGAGTGGATTTATCACCCTCCATGTAACACACCATGTGTAGAGGAGCCAAAGAGTCACTACAGGGGAGCCAAATCTAAAAATTTAAAAAGCCAAAGAGTCACTACAAGGGAGCTAAATCTCTATTCGATTGACACCCCTCAACCTTTGGGCTCCCCATTCATCTCTTTGTATTTCCTCATGTGCATGCACCACATGTAGGGGAGCTAAAGATTCACTGCAAGGGAGCTAAATCTCTATTCAATTGATGCCCTCAACCCTTGGGCTTCCCATTCATCTTTTCATATTCTCTTATGTGCATGCACCATGTGCAAGGAAGCCAAAGAGTCATTGTAGAGGAGCTGAATCTTTATTCAATTGTAGTGGAGATGAAACTAAAAAGTCAAAAATCCAAAGAGTCACTACAAGGGAGCTAAATCTCTATTCAATTGATGTCCCTCGACCCTTGGGCTCCCCATTCTTCTCTTCGTATATCCTCACGCACATGCACCACATGCAGGGAAGCCAAAGAGTCATTGTAGGGGAGCCAAAAGTCATTGCAGGGGAGCTAAATCTCTATTTAATTGATGCCCTTGACCCCTGGGCTCTCCATTCATCTTTTCGTATTCTCTCATGTGCATGCACCATGTGCAGGGAAGCCAAAGAGTCATTGAAAGGGAGCTGACTCTTTATTCGATTAATGCCCCTGACCCCTAGGCTTCTCATTTGTTTCTTTGTATTCCCTCACACATAGGCCCTGATGTGGGTAACCAATGAATATTTATTATTATAAATGATGGGTAATATTGAATAGTTATTATTATTATAAATGGTGATAGTTACAATTACAGTAATAATGAATATTTTTTATTATAAATAGTGGAAAATAATGAATATTTATTATTAATAAAAATGGTGATGGTTACGATCATGGTGACGATTAGGGTGATGACGGCTTTGGTGTGGTACAGTATTTATAGATATCAAACTTGGGCATTGTCTTACAAAATTAATAGGTGCAATATTGGAATTTGTGCATATTCAAAAACATGGATCTTGCTGCTATTCATCCCAATAGAGAAAACGAAGAACACTCTCTTCAAGATCAGCAACAACAATCATCTATTGCAACAAGTAATACAATTTATGAAGGTCATGGAAGTGGGCATGCATGTGGCCATGGCCAAAGAAGAGGACGACCATAAATTATAGAAACTAAAAATCTAGAATTGATGACTACAAAGGAGAGAAGATGATTTCTAAAATGAGAAGCAAAACGATATGAACGAGAATGAGAACTAATTCTATGAAATTTAGGAGTATGTAATTTATGCATTTTTTAATATTTCAAAAAAAATATTTATCATAGGGAAATCTTCTCATTTTGTTTACATACTTACATTACATATATTTTTTTAGGTTACATCAACTTCAAATCCCCTCTCATCACTTGGAAATTCATCCAATACAATGATCCACATTATTGATACTAATAATGTAAATAATCAAGAAGAAATATAGGTTGGTGTTTGCCCATACTCAAGTTGGTAAATAGTTTAATTCAATTTTTAGTTTAAATTTTGAAACATTTTTTGTAGGACATTAGAAATGCATCTGTGCCTATTAATCAAGCAACATCTGTTCCAAAAATCACACACGAAGAAGAACAACAATTGCAAGAAGATCAAGAACAACTACATTATAGTGAGAGTGAGCACCAAAAGAGGTAATGTCAACAAAAGGAAAATTCATTTCATCAAATAAATGAAGCTACAGATGTTGCCAGTGCACCAACAATGGAAATTCCTTCTTCAGAACCTATTCAGTCTTTCCCAAGATTGCAAAAGGTAAGTACAAAAATTGCTCAATCAATACATAATTTTAATACTACAATTAGAAGTTTTGCAAATCCACGTTCCCGCAATGTATGCAATGAAATGTTTCTTAGCATATTATTGGATTCAACCATAAGTAGAGGACCCACATGCAATAGGTGCATTAAAGAAAAGAAACATAATATTTTTGACAATTTTACTTGTGTAATCAAACAATTTTCTGTTGAACATAACATGGATCCTAGTATCCAACCACCTATACTAGGTTGTTTAATTGAGGTTGAAGAAATGTTAATTGCAAAAATTAATCCCATTTTACAAGTTACACATGCAGTTGGTGAACAGTTCAAGTATAAAGGTCACATAATTAGCTTTGCTCAAGATGTCACACAGATTACTAAAAGACTTCCTCTTAGAATTAAAGACATCCCTTTCTTGATATTGAGAAGAGTAGATCAAATGGGCATCGAGTATAATTTCATTTTCAACAAGAGATAGCTTTATGGAGCTTTGATTTTTAAGAAGGCAAATGATCGATACTATCGAGATGTCGAAATCGATATGCATGCATTAGATGATGTTGCTGATACCGGTGATGTTAACATCTTCCATAGCATTCATGATATTCCATTTTCAAAAAAGGATGAAGAAATGAGATTTTAATTTCAAGGTCCTTTGCTTCAAAAAAATGATGAAAACATTATCAATCACACATCATCTATTGCACAACATGTTGGAATTGGAGGTTGAGAAATAACGGGTCAACAAAACTCATTATTGTGAAAATAAATCAGTTGCACATCATTCGTTTGGTTAATTTTTTATGTGTGAATTATTAATTTTTTATGTGTGTTTTTGTTAATTTTTTATAGTGAATTGTAACATGTTGAACATTACATTTTGATGATTTTGTGCAATTTTCATAGTTTCACTTCAAGCTGAGCTCTTCTGTCATTAGTACTTAGCATGCTTTCGTATACATTTACATTCCCAATGCAAAAAAATTCCAAAGTTTGGTTCTATTCTTTTTTCAATGCTTTCTGGAGTGGCAAGGAATTTTGAAATTGTAATTTTCTACTACTATCTTGAGTAATCTTCTTTTGCTACACTTTTTTTCAATGTCAAGGAACATTTGTAAGTTCATTTTCTCTTTATCTCTTTGTATATTTTGTGTAGGTTTTATCATTTCTATGGCTATGCTTTGAAATTCAGCAGTTACCATGGAGTAGATGCATTTACTTGTTATGATTGTGACTGCTTTTTCGTTTTCAATATGCATTTTAATAAAATGTAAAATCATTAGCATTTTTGCTAGCACATGAAAATTATTAGCCAATTTGAGATGTCAACCTAACTTTGGTCATAATTTTAACAATTTTTCTTGCTTATTGGGAGGACTTAAAGAGTTCAAATTTGATAATTTCTTCTTACCTTCTCACATGCAGTGAGGCCTTTTCTTTATGTACATATTCTTTGATTGATGGAATCTAATGGATGATATGGTTGTTAACTTGGTAAATTTTAAATATGAGAACTTCTGCACCTCTAGAAGCCTAGACCCCAGGAAGATCTCTGGCAAGATCATGTTGTGATGATCCTAGCCAACGCTGAGGAAAATGGTGATGAGCTCCACTGACGCACATGTCTTGCCATAATCATAAATAACCAATTATTTATAAATCTCCCCTAGCAAAAGAGTCACTGCAAGGGAGCCAATGATTATATTTATCTCAATTATTTATAATCTTAGTTATATATAATGATATATTTATAATCATAAACATAAATGATTATAAACACTTCATCATAAATAAAGTCGGTTATTTATAATCATTTCATTATATATATCTTATGGATAATGCTAACCAAGACATAATCATTATGGATTAGCATGATGAATGAAAAAATAATATCTCTAACATTATGGATTATGAGTAATATTTCATCATATCTTGGCTTTATTTGTTATGAAATGTTTACCGTTCAAATGAATCTTATAATCCATAATATCTCAAATTATAATTATGGATTATTTCTCTAATTATAATAATCTCATAACATTTATTGGATTCCACAATAATTATAATATAATAATTATGAATGAGGTGTTAGCATCATTCATATCTTGTCCATTGTAACAATAATGTCAAT
>MNCI01008066.1:384543-427424 GCA_015680685.1 Gnetum montanum | reverse complement strand
CTACTGCAACAAGTAGTGCAACAACTACCTACTGCAACAAGTAGTGCAACAACTACCTACTGCAACAAGTAATGTAATCTTTGCTTATATGTGAAGGTGCAAGGGTAATGCTTACAGTTAACCTTTGGCCTGAAGTAGGATTGGTGAATGGTGCACTTGGCTTGATTCAAAATATTATGTATCTTTAAGGTAAATAGCCACATGCATTACCATTATACATTATTGTTGATCTTGACTCCTACATTGGATGTGCCTTTGATAATGGTAATCTCCATCATGTACCAATTGTACCTGTGGTCCGAGGAGCATCTCGTTAGTCACCATTACGGTTGGCATGGGCCATGACTATTCATAAATCTTAAGGAATGACACTAGATAAGGCTACTATTAATGTTTTTTGCATTATCTATAGTCAAAACCATTGATTCTTTAAAGATTCATCCTTCTTTTCATGTGCAAAGATATAGAAATATTTTAGATGCTAAACATCTCCAAAGTAGAATTGCACAAGAAGTTCATTTTGCTCAGTTGGAGAATTAGGCATATTAAGTTCACACTTATCATTGTATTTTTCCTTTTATTCAATCCTATTATATAGCTCTATAATGTTTGTTGCAATAATTGTGTAATGTATTCCTTCATCAACATATACAACATATATAAACTTTTATTTTAACCAATTTATGTTTACTAGTATATATTATTTGGAATGAAAATATTGATGATAAGTTATAAAATAAAAAAAATAATTAAATTCTACTCATAGGCTACGAAACTGCTCCACTATCTTAGATACATATATAAATTGGCAGAGATGATTTTAAAAAAATGATGTTAACGAAGCCCAACTACTGGACGAGGTAACAAGATAACTAAAAATTGAATCACTCATCCCTCCTTTGTTTCTCTACCACTTACCCAATTTAGTTTTACCCTCTCAGTCAAGTTTGCTCTTTCTTTCTTTGTTCAACGCGTTTTTGAGAATTGACCGAGAGGGTAAAACTAAATTGGGTAAGTGGTAGAGAAACAGAGGAGGGATGAGTGATTCCATTTTTAGTTATCTTGTTACCTCGTCCAATAGTCAGGCTTCATTAATATCATTTTTTTTTAAATCATCTCGTCCAATTTATAGATATATATATATATCTAAGCTAGTTTACATTGTTATAAAAATTATAAAGTTGCATGCCTTTAAGTTTTGAATTAGTATTCTAGTTTACAAACTTATAATAAAGTTAATTTTTTAGGGTATGATAATAGTGCGTCACTATTACTTTGATGTCTAACCTTACATTAAGAATCTTTACAATTAGTTATAAACTACTTATTATTTTTAATCTTTGAGTTAGCATCTCTTTAGACTAATTAGTACTTCCTCAAGTACAAGTAAAAACATTCATAGAAGCTTTTGTCTTCTCTAGTTTCTTTATTATCATTTGATTATTTTAATCATTGACGTTAACTTAATTTTTCATCTTCAACCTTACATTTTTTTGTCTATCCAAAACTTCAACATGTTTCTTCCTTCCCCCAACATTATTTTTCATGTGTAGAAAAGGAAAAGCATTAAATAAATGTTTTTTATGATAATAATTCCTTTGTAAGGCCCACCAAATATTATCTCTAAGCACTCTCTCATATGCTTTTTTCAAGTAAATAAAAGATCACATGTATATTTTTTCTATGTTTTCTAAAATTCTCCATCAACTGTCATATTAAGAAAATAGCCTTCATAGTAGATCTTCCTAGCATACATCCAACTTGATTTTCTAAAACTATTAATTTAAGTCTAAGATGATGCTCTAAAATCAAAAGAATTAAAAATTAGCAAAAGTAAGATAGAATATATGAAATGAAATTTTATAATAACATAAACAGTGGTGAAATAAAAATGACAATTCAAAGTCAAAAAGTCCCTCAATGTAAGTAGTTTTTTTACCTAGGATCAATCCTCTATTCAAGTGTTGAAATTGATAAAGATATAAAAAATAAAATTGAGCTAGGATGGTCAAAATGGAGATAGGCTAATGGTGTTCTATGTGATAAAAGAATACCAATAAAACATATGGGGAAATTTTAAAGGAAAACAATCAAACCTACTAACTTATATAATTTTAAATATTAGAAAGTATAAAAGAGACATGAATAACAAATTAATATGGTAGAAATGTGAATGCTTAGATGGATGTTGAATGTTACCAAAAGAGATAAATTGCATAATATAGACATTAGAGGAAGACTTGAAATGACTTTTATTTTAGATAAGCTAAAATAATGTTAGCTTAGATGGTTTTGACATATGCAAAGAAGATTAGATAATAAGCCTATAAATAAATGTTGCTACATCAGTGTTTTAGGAAAATAACCAAAAGAAAGATCAAAGAAGATAGAGAAAAAAAACATAACTAAAGATGATTTGAAGAAATTGCAAATAAATAAAGATCTAGCTCTTCATAGAGGTGAATGGTGAAAAAGAACTCATGTAGCCAATCCCATTTTTTTGGGACAAGGCTAGGGTGATGATGATGATGATGATGATGATATGTAATTAGCTCAATGTAAGTCTTCCTACCTACTTGCAATACCAATTTATTTTTATGATTAAGAAAGTTGATTTTAACAAAAAAAAAATGCTTATAAGAGCCAAATGGTATGAAAATAGATTTCATATCTTTAGTAAAACTAAGAAGGTTAATAATTTGTTACTCAACTCTATGAAAATTCAATGGAAGATTAACTAGCTTGATAAAATATAGGTGCATGATGGCTCAATAGTAGAGCCTTTCATTTGTTATTTAGGTGGTTATGTATTTAAATCCTACCACACTAACATAATCCAACCATTATAAAACATGGAACTTTAGAATATTCCTTAAATTTGACATTAAAAGCTAAATTCCACTTATGCATAGTTGACATTATATGTTTATGTATAGATGACCCTATATCTAGGACACACTACATCAAAGCATTACCTAGCTCAAGGAGTAGAAAAAAAATGAAAATAGTACCTATCATACATGACTTGAATGTTATGCTTTTACATCATATCATTTTACTATGATGTGAGACTTTAATTATGAGGTAGATAATCTAAAATTTAGATGAACATCTATCATGTTATAAGATTAACAACTAATAACTCAAATACATTGTCAAGAAGTATTAGAGGTATTACAATAGTATGTTGGAGTTGGCTTAGTAGCATATGATAGTCTTGGATCTAGAGAAGTCTGAAATGCAACTGCAATTTCATTGTAAGTGAGCTACAAGTCTTATGTAGTTGCGATAGTGATCATGACCTTGCTCTAAGCTAACCACGAGTTATGATCTAAAAGCTCAAACATAAAAATTAAAGGGTCATGAGCTTGTTGCAACTTGGCTACTAGTGGTAGCTTGATAAAAAAATTTATTATGAGTTAACTACAAGGTCCCCATGATTGAAAAAAGCTCATGTTGAGAATAAAATATGAAGGTTGAAAGTATTGTCAGTGGTAACCCGATTTGCCATGAGTTAACTATGAGCGTTGTCTAGCTATGAGTGGGATGCAAGATTACCACTGGCTCTTGAAACTACTTCTAAACTAGGCACAATTGGTGCACAATTATGATGAAGTTACTCTAAGGTCCCATCCTAACAAAATAAGTTTCAAATAAATCTAATTTGAATATTTAAATGATTTAAAGTTCTTAATTATAGTTGAAACTTCTTGGAATGACAAATTAATCTCAAGTTTAGAAACATAGAACATCAATTTTAAGCCAAACATACATGCAACATGGATTTGAGCCTTGAAAAGAAAATTTCAAGTTTAGGATGTGTACGAAAAGTGAGAACGGATACTAGTGTTAGGAACATTTAGAAACTAGTTAATGTAAGTTAGCCACTTAGTTCTCTCTCCTTCTCCTTTATTATCAAAAGACATGAAAATATAAAAGCTATAAAAATCATGTACCTCAAGCTTACTTAACCATACAACCATGACAATACAAGTAAGTTTGGGAAGACAATGATTGATTAACCCTAAGTGTTCCATTAAGGCATGTAAGCACTTAGTCCTTGGAGTTCGACCGGATCGTGCGTGAAACGCTCATATTCGTATGATTGAGTGTAGGGTACCTCGCCACTCATCATTGGCATCGTTGTCGGGGACTTAGTTGTTTGTGCACTGCGTAGAACATAGGAAATCATTCATATCGTTGGAACATTAGAATGAACCCTTAGGGTTAATCAAAAGAAAGATAAGACAACGGTACATTGCACACCAAATAGGACAATATGTCTTTTTCTTCACATAAGAGCACTTCACTGCCTAGGACTAACACAAGAGGCAATCGACGGGGTAATACACATAACCAAGATCCACCAGTTCCTAAATAGTTTCATGTGGTATATACTCATCCTGATGAGTATGTACCTGATTTCACCTTTATTCTCCACCAAGACAAACAACTGCGTTGGAGAGACTTGGAGGGTAACATAGTGTTACCTTCAAACCGATCAATTCCCAACATGCTTCTTTGTGCTCTCACATGAATAGGCACGCTACTTTTATATGTGAAATATGTTGCATGTGATCATGACTCAAGGGACTATCATCCCACAGAAGCGCAACGTCAAAGGGACTTGCGACAGGAGAGATGCCATACATCCTTGAAGGATAAATGGCACCATGACGCTCCACACGTTTTGAGTGAAATTGAGGATGGTGAACCTAATTCAATAGGTTTCCCATGAAATGATGTTCCTCCTCCTAACATTTTTCAAGAGGTAGTGTATCAAAACCTCCACTCTACTATTCACAACCCTGGTTCTGATACCCACAAACACAAAGTGTTGAACAAGGGAACACGAACACACAATAAGGATAGACGTTCTAATCGTGATCACAATTGAGGCCAAGACCATCGAAGAGAAGGTAGAAAACATTGTCATGGTGATGGTTCTCCTTCTTCTTCACCTTCATCATCACCTTCACCCTCTCCTTCAGTGTCCAGATGCAGTCATAGGGAAACCAATCATGAGGATAAGGGAAAATGAAGTTAGAATCATCAACGAGATAGTCGAGAATGGGGACGAGGGTACTCTAAGGAATCAAGGCATAGAATAAGGGAGAGTAGGGAACCACATAGACACCATAGAGGCTATGAATGATACAATCACAAAGAACCCCTACTCGTAATTAGAAGCATGCTAGATATAACGGAGGTTGTAAGAGTTCCAACAAGGCACAAAATGGATAGTAGGATCAAGAGGTTTGACATGAACAAAATCCCACAATTTTAAGGGGGATACAATGCTAATCCTCAAAATTATTTACAAGCATTCCATGATGCATGTGCCTTGCAAAACATAGAAAATGAATGGCAAAAACTGAAGTTGTTCCTAAGGACACTAGTGAAAGAAGCTGAAAGCTGTACCGGTCCTTAGAACTGGAATCTATTCGGAGGTGGAGTACAATGTTAGAACTATTCAATGATAAGTACCAAACGTACTCCTGAGTGTCTAACCTACGGAAACAAATCCAAGGATGGAAGCAAGGAAATCATAAACCCTTGGATGCTATCATGGGCTGCTATTACGCACTATTACATCGTTGCCCTAGCCATGGTTATTCGCAGTGGGATCAATTACACTATCTCGTGGATGGACTTAAGCATGAAACAAGAAGAACCCTTGGGACATACGCCCAAGGAAGGTTATCAGAGATTAGGTATTATCAAATTCATAGATTGCTAGAGCAAGTAGCCAAAGAAGAAGGTGAGCTACGAAAGAGAGAAAGTGCAGAAGAAGACAACCGAGATCCTTCCCTCCAAAAAAGGGGAGTGAGATTTTTTGAGGAGGAAGAAGAGCCATCACTCAAAGAGATGGTGAATAGGAAAACTTTACCTCTCCAAAATTTAACAATAGAAGTATCGGCAAATGTAAACCAAATGTGGGACTCCCTGGATAGTAGGTTTGAAACTGTTCTTAAAATTGTAGAGTCTAGGAATTAAGGTAGTGACCGCAACAAAAAGAAAAAGAGAGAAATGGAAAATGCATGTAACACGGGTAAGGGCAAAATGACCATCACAGAAGAGGTTATGGATTCAAACACGGACAATGATGGTGGATGTGAGATATGCCAATACGACCATCCTAAGGGATGTTGCCTAGTGATCTCACATCTATAAGAGTCTGGGGTGTATGCACTCAACCCACAACTAAATAAATGACAAGCACCCCAACGGTTACCTTATCCCCAAGGTAACCCAAGGTAATTTCACCAACCTTCAACATATTATCCAAGTGGAACTCCACCATAACCCGTTGAGCAACATCAACAGTGGCAATACCCATAGTCATGGGGGATACCACCACCAAGGCAACAATACCCCTACTGGCAACCTGACCCATATGGCTACTACGTGTAGCATCCAATCTCTCCACGTTACACCACAACATCACTACCAAGCCCGTGAGTGTCATAGAACTCCAAAGTCAACTTAATATCACAAGAAATGTACAAAGCCTGGAACTTGCCATCATTAAGGAAGAGTAATATTCACCTAGAGCTAGCCAACCAGTCCATCACTATTCCCTTGGGACTGGTGGAGGACATCGTCACCATTGTGTGTGGGTGGTCGTACCCAACTGATTTCCTAGTGATACAATTGAATAACAGTAAAGGGGACTTCCCAATAATAATGGGAAGGGCATGGCTAAGCACTATAGATGCATGCCTAGGAATCTACAATCTTTCCCTGGAAATATCTAAGGAAAACACTTTTAGAAAGATCGAGAAGAAGAAGGTTCCATGCATCGCATACAGTGATACAGGGTCCAATTGCATGCAGAGATCATAGGTTGGATAAAGTTTAGCATTGCCTACATGCAACTGGTGTGCACAAGACATTAACATACAAAAGTGCCTATATGCAGCAGCCACACGACAAGAAGACACCCAGTGGTTGATAGCTGATCAAGAGAGCAACTCAGTAACGTGCATGGAACTAACTAAGGGAATAACTTGTGCTTACATTGAAAGCATAGATGCACTAGAGCAAGTCCACTTCCAACTTCCAAACCTTAACCTTGAAAATATCAACTGGGGGAAGTTGGGAATTCCTAAAAAATTCAAACAAGAGCCCCTAGAATTGAAACCATTACCCACTGGTCTGGAATATATGATCCTTGAAAATGGAAAAACGGTAATCATCAATGCAAGGCTTTCTTCTAAACAAAAAGGAAGACTGCTAAAAGTGATAAATAAGTGGTCAAAAGCCTTTTCCTGGTCATATCCCGAATTAACTAGAATAGATCCTAGGATATGCCAGCATAGGATTTACACTAACCCCTCCAAGAAACCTCGAAAATAACCATAGAGGCAATTGAACCCAAAATTGAAGTAAGTAGTAAAGGAAGAAATAGAATAGCTTCTTAAGGCTCGGTTCATATATCCCATTGCTAATAGCGAATGGGTTAGCCCTTTGGTGATCATGCCTAAAAAGGGAGGCAAATGGAGGATGTGCATAGATTTTAGGCCACTGAACATGGCAACATTTAAGGATCACTTTCCATTGTCATTTTTTGACCAAGTCTTAGACACCATAGTAGGGCATCGCTATTATAGTTTTATGGATGGCTATAGTGGATACAACCAACTACAGATAGCCCCAGAAGACCAAGCCAAGACAACATTCACTAGTCCTTGGGGAATGTTTACGTATAAAAAAATGCCGTTTGGCTTGTGTAATGCTCCTGCCACGTTTCAATGCCTAGTTCTAAGCATATTCCAATAGCAAATAGGGAACAGAGTAGAAGTCTTTATGGACGACTTCTCCACCTATGGATCAAGTTTTGATCAAGCCTTGGACCAATTAGAGCAAGTGATAAAAAGATGTGTAGAAACCAATCTAAGGCTCAACTGGCAGAAAAACCATTTAATAGTCCAAGAAGGCATAGTACTTGGGCATAAGGTTTCACATGCAGGAATAGAGGTAGACCTAGATAAAATTAGGATCATCCAAGGAATCACCCATCAACTGGAAACTGTCAAAGACATTCAGTCATTCCTTGGACACAGTGGCTACTATATAGAATGGCCAGTGCACATAATACCTCTAATAGGGGACGACCTTGCTCACTATTTCAGATCTCCTCCTTCCAACTTAGTCATGGGGAATACGACCACCTATGCTAACCATTTGAGGCCCTCAGTTCCTTTTTTTTTTAAGTTTTTGTTTTACATATTTTTTTTTTACAAATTTCTTTAATTTTTCTTGATTTTGTTTTGCAACATCATTTATACATTTTCGTTTCTTTGTGTGACTGTTTATTTTATTTGTTTTTGTTTTTTTTTTGTTTTTTTTTTTGTCTTTGTTTGTTGTTTTTGTTTTGTTATATTTGTCACCTCATAAGTGCTCCTAATGGTGGTATGAACTATATTCCATTGATTGCTAATGTTTGGTTTTTACCTTTGAGTTATCATGTTGATACTAAGGTATGGTTCTTTTAATATAATAGGCAATGAGTCCACATCATCCATGCATTCATGAATTTCTATGGTCTCTCTTGGCTTGGAACTGTCCAGTCCCTTTCTTTAATAATAAATCTATTAATGAATTGGTGATTGGGCATTTCTCAAACTATGGAAGGACTCAAGGACTGAAAAGGGTGTGACTTCAAAGGGATTTGATGCATTTGTGCTGGCTATTCTCTTGGGTGCTTGGATGTTTTCTTCTTGAGTTTTTCTTACCATTCTGACATTGCTCGATTATTGGAAAGCTGAGCCAATAAAAATAAGTCTTTTCATGTTGTGCTTCTCACTCAAAAAAAAAAAAAGNAAATAAGTCTTTTCATGTTGTGCTTCTCACTCAAAAAAAAAAAAAGGAAATAGTGATAATTCAAAGCACACCCCTTAGAAAAAATAATCATCTGGGCGACAAGCACTAGTTATGGAACTAAAAAAACATGTTCCCTCTAACTAAGGCCCTTTCTCGCTTCCTACTTTTCCCTTTCTTGTTTCCTCGAAATGGTGGTGACTCTTTGGCAGAAGCATTCTTGTTACTTCAAGTGGATGGATTGGTCAAGTGTATTAATGCAAAGTCACTGGATGTGGATTGTTTGAGGTTGGATTTGGAATGAGATCTGCTTAGTCACATTAACCATAAATACACAAGGGCCTGTACACCACCTTGTTCTTGGAACTCCATTCCATTCTCTTCTCCCCATCATTCTTTCTCCATTTTTCCACCTCATTGCCAGTTGTATCAGTAGTCTATATTTTGGTTGATGCATTGTTTTCTCTTTGGTGAATTCTTGGGGTTAAGTCTTTAACTCTTACTCTCAAATGACATTTCCAGAGCCTACGGACTCTTTGAATGTGGGATTGTCATGGCATAAAGGGCATGAGCCTACTTTGGGAAGGACCCACTAACATTCCTATTTGGTGCATCAGTTAACTTCTTTCCCTTAAACATTTCCGCAATTAACATTTGTGTTGTTCATTCCCATCTCTGACATCCATTTTATTGGCAGTGCCATTGTTTCTTTTTCTCCATCTTTCTTATTCCTTATCTTTTTCCATTCTATTGCTACTAGAGGATTGCTTTTAGTCATGGGGGCCTTGGTCCAATTTTTTCAATTTTTCCTAACCCCTACACCTTAGGTAGTCACCAGTGTTATATCTCTAGAATCTGTATTGGCCATATCACAACTCAACTAATGGACCTCACACCGAGGCAAGGTATCAACTATATTGTGATTTACTTATCCTTGCTTATATGTGATTGTGCTATGTGTGTAGATGGAAATCATACAGCAATGGACTGGACCTAGAGGAAACACTCAAGATGGATTGGTGCTGGAACAATTGTGCAAGGAACAAGATTGATGGCGCAGTTATGGATGGACAATGGAAGGTGCAATCTTGGCATCAGCAACAACACATCTTCTCCTTTTCTCTCTCTCTCTCTCTCTCTCTTCTCTCTTAGCTGCGAAATAAGGCTGGATGTCAATTGTGTATAGTGCTCACTCTTGTAGTTATGAACACTAATGTTATCATGTATTGTATTGTTGATCCATTCACATATCATCCCATCCACCATTAGTTGTCATTTAAGTTAATAATCCCATACCTTCCCAATATTTTGTAAGGAACTCAAGGATGAGTTTTCATTCAGTCATGGGGGTATGATGAGCCGCGATATCACGTACGCGATATCGCATACGCCATATTGCATCCTGCCTCATCTTCTATAAATAAGAGGTGGCACCCTCAGTTCCGGGGGAGTTAGACTTAGACCCTTTGCCAGATTCTTGCAATTTTATTATTCTAGAGTTAGAATTATTTCTGTGTGCCCACAGTAGGAGTCATAGAGTGAATGGATCTTTATTTGAGCAATTTGTACCTAAGCACAATTTTGTGTACAGCAATAAAGAAGAACTTTATGATAAACCTTGCAGCATACAGTTTAAGCTAATTAGTAATTAATTATTGTTTAATGCTTTCCTAGTTAATTAATATCTCTCTCAACCTTCAACCCCCTTAGTTAAATACACTCAGTACGACCGCTTTGAGCATGCGTGTAGCGCTTGGTAACCCAGTGACAATTAGCATTTGGTAATCCCAGCAACGTTGCACTGGTTCAAGATGTGTACGGCAAGTGGGAATGGATACTGGTGTTAGGAACATTTAGAAACTAGTTAATGAATAGTTAATGTAAGTTAGTCACTTAGTTCTCTCTCCCTCTCCTTTATTAGCAGAAGACATACAAATATAAAAGCTATAAAAATCATGTACCTCAAGCTTACTTAACCATACAACCATGACAATACAAGTAAGTTTGGGAAGACAACAATTGATTAACCCTGAGTGTTCCATTAAGGTGCATAAGCACTTAGTCCTTGGAGTTCGACCAGATCGTGCGTGAAATGCTTGTATTTGTATGGTTGAGTGTAGGGGTACCTTGCCACTCATCAACCATATCCAATTACATCAAACTTCATGAAAATGACTCCAAAACATGTGAAAAGTGAGGAACTTTATATATTCTTGGATTAAGCAAAGAATGCATAATTCTTACTCCAAACATTAAAGGATACATTACAACATCAACACTTAAGGATAATAGGTTAAATCCTAGTGTGAAAACATGCATGTAAATTGAATGAGTTTAAAATGGAATATATAATGAAGATGTAGGGAGTGAATCCATTTAATTTAGAGGTAATTGGTAGAGGAACGAACAAGTTCCTCAAATAACCATAAAACTTCTTAAACCCTACACAATGCTTTAAATTCAAGTACTTGAAACCTTAATTGAACATAAGAGAACATGCATACTATGAAAGAACTATGCAAGAACTTGAAATTGAAAGAACACTTATGAGAGAAACCTAAAAATAATGTGATAATATGAAAAACTTAATGAGAATAGAGAGAACTTGTGAGAATGAATCATGAATAGGACTCTATACTTAAAAGAACCATGCTTGTAAGAATGTAAGAAAATAAGAGAGACATGAAGCTAAGAGAGCTTCAAGCCAAGCATACAATGCTCAAAATACACATAAAAATAAAGGAAGTAAGAGCTTCTTTCATTTAATGCTCTAAGGCTTGGCAAATTTATAATGGAGGGGTACAACTCTATTTATACCTTTTTGTGCAGGAACTTGCCTCATCTGACATGGGCCCTAACATGAAGGCTTTTGGTCTTCTTTTGTCATTTTACAACATTTGCTCTGAAAATAACCTTCTTTTGTTCTTTCTTCAAACAAAACAATACTTATAACTTTTAAAATTTTACTTAAATACTTTAAACATAAAATAAAGATTACCACCTACTTCTACTCTCCTCAACATGAAATAAATAGATGATCATGGAGGAGTTTGGAGACAACACGTATTCATACTATCTCTAACATGAAGAACAAAATCAAATGTCTTATTTTAAAAATTTGCATTCTAAAAGTCAATAGAAATTACAAGTGAGCTATCTATTATTGGTGAATATTCTCAAAATTATAAGTGAAAATATTGTATATCACAACAAGTTGTAAATGACTGCAAGTAATTATATACAATGAAAAACAAATATAATTCATTATATTTGAACTTAGAAAATTTAAAAGAGCTATTTAAAAAATTGTATAACCTACATTTGATTTGAGGGCGTGTTAAAACCCGAAATAAGTAAAGCATAGGTACACCCCAAGATATATAGTCCAATTAGAACTGTATATAACTTAGCATTGTCCACTAGAATCAAACCCATGGCCTGGAGCTTCCAAATCAAGTGTCTTAACACTAGGCTAAATGCTCATCTCACCAAGGTCCTCGGAAGGTCAATGGATGAGCAAAAGCCTAGCCTCTTTCAAGTAGTTGCACCTAGGCTTAAACCTAGGTCTTACAACTTGAGAAATACGCACCTTATCATCACTCTAAGTAGTGATCTCTTATTTAAAGTACTTATCATACATTAAAATAACTATAGAGGAAAACAACAATGCTTTAAGTGTAATTTGAGCTAGCAACCTTTTACATGATAAAACAATATGCTAACCACTTAAGACATCTATTATTAACATAATAAAGCATAGTGATTAGGGGGGTGCTAGAACCTAAAACAATTTTTTAACAATATTTACCACCAAGAAAAATAGTCAAATTAGCACTTTATTACTCACTATGGCCTACTAGAATCAAACACATAATTTGGAGATACCAAATCAAAAGTCTTATCACTATGCTAACACCTCAATGTTCAAGTTGATCATGATTTTGTGACCTTGTAGTTCCTTGACATGTTAAAATATAGGAATAGGGTGTGAATTTGATAAGCCCTTTGTCATGACATGTTGTTTAGAATTTTGCCCCTCAAAAGTAGGAGAAACCCGTTCTTTAAATCTATATGAAGCAATTATCCTAACATGCTATTTAAATTCCTATCCTTCAAAATTAAGAGAAAACCATCCCTTACATCTTTATTAAACTAGAGTGGACACTATCGCACTAACTATAGGAGGAGTTGTAAACAAACAAAGACATATGATTAATTTGACTTTACTTGTTGGGTTATGCTTACCGTTCATGGTTGATGAGCTCTGGGTTGGCGCAATAGTTAGTTAACACCAACATACATGCACATAGTCTTCTAGAAGTATGCACCCAAGCAAAAATATACTGCATAATGCATATATTGAGGCTAATATATTGCCTATCGGTATCATTTAGAGGGTATGACAATCCGAGATAGAAAATTTTAAATTTTATTTATACTTTTAAAAAAGTTCAATATGTGTCAAATTCACACATTAATGTGAAAAGGGGTGGATACCCTTGGATCATGACCATTATTTTACAGGAGGATTCTGGGACCATATTCATATTTTACAAGAGAATCGATCGTGGCCCTTACACGTTCAAAGCAGGCCCACCACCAGTATTCC
Organism: Gnetum montanum; assembly: GCA_015680685.1. Taxonomy (NCBI): domain Eukaryota; kingdom Viridiplantae; phylum Streptophyta; class Gnetopsida; order Gnetales; family Gnetaceae; genus Gnetum; species Gnetum montanum. The sequence goes on along the minus strand of MNCI01008066.1, from coordinate 413,992 downwards.
GATTAGCTACGTTGACCACGCTGTTTTACTGTCATTGCCATAAACATTGAATGGAAACAAACTGTCACTGTCGGGCACACATATTTAAGCATCGGCAGCATAAACTGTCGGCATGCGAGATTTGTCAGTGTTTCAGACTTTCAGCGTTTGGTAAATTCCAAAAACAGCTACCGATTTTTCATGTCTGCTGCTACTGTTTTTCTCCACGTTTGACGGCGCATCCAACGCTTCGTTGGTTGGGCAAACTCCCTGGTTTTGCATTGCGATGTAAGATAGCATCCGAGCGAGACTACTGCTTAGATCTGCTGCAGCCAGATTTAGGCAAGTCAACCTGTTGTGGAATTCTTTGCTGTTGAATTCTCTTGCCAAGCGTGGAAGTAAGGATGACGATTTGAGGTGAGCTCCCGTCTGGGAAGCCGGGCCGGCGGAGCAAAATCCTGGACCGATAAATAGCAAATGGCGGGGTTTTTGTTTCGATTAGAGGAGGCGATCTTGTGGCTACGGAGAATCGCAGAAGAAGAAGAAGCAGCAGCAAGGGTTTTGAGAAACGGAGTTGTGGATCAGTGAGCATTAGTATGCTTCCGTTGCAGCAGCGGAAGAGAGGCGCGGGAGGAGCATCGGCAATGGAGAAGTTCGCCAACGGCAAATCGGCGCCGTCGCGCTCCAAGCTTTGGTTTCTCATCGTGTTCTGCTGCGGCTTCTGGATCGCGTCTTCGTTTTTCCGTTTCGAGCTTCTCGGTACTTCTTCTTCGTCCAATTCGCAGGACGCGGCCATGGCGATTAACCGCATCATCGAGAACCAAATGCAGAGCAGCAGCGACGTTACTCGCCAAATCGGTACAACGGAGAACCACAACAACGACTTCAAAAGCGTCCGCAAAATTGCGCCTCCTCCTCCTCCGCCATTGAAACCTCCTCCGTCGCCTCCGCCGGCGCCGTTGAATCCTCCGCCTCCGCCTCCGCCGTCGCCACCGCCACCGCCGTCGCCGTCGCCACCGCCACCGCCACCGCCGTCGCCGCCGAAGAAGCCTCGGCCGGCGTTTCTGAAAGCTCTGGAAACGGTGAAGAACAAAAGCGATCTGTGCGGCGGCAAATACATTTTCGTTCACGATTTGCCGCCTCGATTCAACGTGGATATGCTCAAGGATTGCCGCAATCTGAGCCTTTGGACGAACATGTGCAAATTCACGGCGAACGCAGGGCTAGGGCCGATCCTTGACAATTCCGAGGGCGTTTTCTCCAATACCGGCTGGTTCTCCACGAATCAGTTCTCCGTGGACGTGATCTTCCACAACCGTATGAAGCAATACGGCTGCATAACAAGCGATCCGACGCTCGCATCCGCCATTTACGTTCCGTTTTTCGCAGGTCTGGAGATTTCTCGCCATCTCTGGGGTTTCAACATCTCCATGCGCGACGCGGCGGCCAAGGACTTGATGGATTGGCTCATCCGGCGGCCCGAATGGAAGATCAACAACGGCCACGATCATTTCCTCGTCGGCGGCAGGATCACTTGGGATTTCCGGCGCCTTTCCACCATTGAATCCGATTGGGGCAGCAATTTGCTGTTTCTTCCGGCCATGAAGAACATGACGATGCTTGTGGTGGAATCGAGTCCCTGGAATCGCAACGATATGGCGATTCCTTATCCGACCTACTTTCATCCGGCGCATGATTCCGATGTGATCGAGTGGCAGAACAGAATCCGCGCCATGGATCGCCCGGCGCTGTTCTCGTTCGCAGGCGCGCCCAGACCTGATAATCCGAAATCCATCAGAGGCGGGATCATCGAGCAGTGCCGGAATTCCAGGCTCGGCAAGCTTCTGGAATGCGATTTCGGGGAAAGCAAGTGCCATTCCCCGAGCAGCATCATGAACATGTTTCAGCATTCCGTGTTCTGTCTGCAGCCGCAAGGGGATTCCTACACTCGCAGATCTTTCTTTGACTCGATTCTTGCCGGCTGCATTCCTGTGATTTTCCATCCTGGATCTGCCTATGCTCAGTACATCTGGCACCTGCCCAAGAATTATACGGACTACTCGGTGTTCATCCCGGAGGATGATATCCGCAAGAGGAATGTTAGCATTGAGGAGAGGCTGTTGCAATATCCTTCGGAGCAGGTCAGGAGGATGAGAGAGGAGGTTATTAAACTTATTCCTTCCATTGTTTATGCAGACCCTCGCTCCAAATTGAGTGCTTTCAGGGATGCATTTGATATTGCTGTGGAGTCTATGATCGAGAAGGTCAACAAGATGAGGAATGAGATTTTGGAAGGGAAGGAGGTGGAGGATTATAAAGAGGATGGTGAGGGTTCCGAGCAGTCTGCCCGCAAATGGGAGGGCTTGCGCAGAGAAGGCGAGAAGACATGGGATGAGTTTTTCTCCAAGCCAAAAGACGAACAGCAATGATAGAATCTAGGATCGAGCCCTCAAGAAATCGGCATTCTATCTGATACCCTGTTAATTTTTGCCCAAAATTTGAGCGGCTTCCTTGTCAGGTGATATGTTTCTCGCATTCAGTAATTCAGTTTTGGCATCCCAAGCTAGGGCATTTTTCCATTTCTTTTTTCAGAGTTTTGGTCCAGGAGGTGATCGGAATAGGATTTCATGGATAACCCATCTTGAGGTGTGAATCCGCTCATGTGCTATTGCAACAAAACAGATTTCTAGAGGTAGGAAATTTTTTTCCTTTGAAAAAATGAAAATTCGACATCAAATTTATTGGCATGACACACATACTTGTATTATGTCATGGTGAGACATCTCACCGAGTAAAATATTTTTTAAGGTTTCTGGAAGGAGCAGAATAAGAATGCCCTTCAAAGCTTCCAAGAATGTATTTGACGATTCCATTCATTTTTTGAACTGCTCAATTTATGAATAAAAATTCATTTTAATGGAATTTATATTTTCTTAAATACTGTGTTGATCTGGTATGCCCATTAAAGTAAATGTGCTTGAAAGTTGAAACCTTGCACACGGCATTTCCAGTCTGTACTAGCAGAAAAGAAGTTTTGTATTTGGGCATGGTAAATTTAAATGGATAATAGTTTAATTTTTTTCTATCGAGTTTAACTTGAACATTTATGGATAAAATCTTGAGCTGGTGTTTATGAATCTTTCGTTTTTATATTGTTTTTCATTTTTTTTTTTTGACAAACAGCGAATAATGCCTTCCCTTCTAATATACGAAGCAACAGAGTATAAGTTGGACACCCTTATTTTAAGAGTTATTATTCATGCATCAACTGTGTATACTTGTCTGAAGATCTTCATCCATGCTATGATATCTTAAACTAGTTCCTTGCAGCTTTTAGTTGTGCAAAAAATTTACACAGCACCCTGTTATAGAATTGGAAGATCCATGCTCTTTGTATCATAGAACTTACCTTCGGTATCCTTGTGATGCAAGCTGTAAGCGAGTAGTAGTTTTTCGTGGTGAGACTATATACCTGCAACTCACATAGTTGTTAACGACTATGGTTGGACTAAATCATGAAAAACTCTAGTCAAGAAGATGATGGGCTTAGTTGGCTTTTTGGTTGGGATTCTGTTGGACCTTGGCATAATCTACATTCTTGCCTGATACCAATCAACCAGCCAACTTGAATGTATGTTTTAATTGTTCATGGAACAATTTTAACGTCTCACATGCTGTTAATGAAATTCTTTCTTATCAGCAACCAGTGAAACCATAAAATCCTAATTTTTTAACATTGTATAATCTATTATAGGCAGAATACCAAGAGATACTCAGCCACCATAATTGGATGAGCAGAAGTTTATATTTATACCTGCAATGAAGACATAAATTTTCAAGACAGCAATATTTGAGGATTGGAAGGTTTTTTTTTTTCCTTTTTTTAATTCGAATTAAGAGAACTTTCTTGAATGCCTAAGGTTTTTTCGAAGTACATAAAGTTTAATGTAGTTCAGGGTTATGTACAGGTTTACTTCTCATGTGAAAAAAGAAACATATTTATTTTCCCAGTAGTTTCCTATATTTTTAAAAGGTAAATGGATTCTTACGAAGGTTTCAATGGAATCTTGTTATGCTATGGCTTAGCAAAAAAAGTTTACTTGCATCGGTTATTCTGGGTCATGTGTAGTGGATTTGCAGTTTTGTTAACTGCTTCAACCAAATCCTTATACATTGAAATGGTATCTGAAGGTCTTTATCCAAGTGCTTGTGCTACCTGGAAGTAGTAACAGTTTTCGTAAAACACCTGTAATTTATTTTATATTGTATCAGTGTTAATACAAATAAAATACATGGGAGCAGTATTTAAAAATCTCATCTTCAAGCAATTAGTTTGATTTAACAGGATATTCTGATATGTTTTTGGGTAGGCATCCACAAATCCATGGTTCTCTATTGCAATTGATTTTTCATCGGTGCTTCAAAAAACATGATCCTCTTCCATTAATATTTGCAATGCCATGATCCTCCTCCAGAAATATTTGTATGGCCATGATCTTCTTCCGGGAATTTTTGTAATGGATAATGGAGATTCCCTTTCCATCAACATTGTAATGGAAGTTTACTTTTAAGGAATGCGCATGAACTAGTACTACTTTCCTTTGCAAGAAACTTATCACACAATCAGGAAACTATTCGCTGAGATTAGCATTTGCCTTCAGTAACGACAACACAGCATTCAGACGTTACCGTGAGATCATTAAAGGGTGCAGCTATGCCTAATCTGCAGCCGGGTTATGGGGTTGTAAAATAATAGTCTACTTATATAATCTTGCTAAATGGTTACACTAATAAAAATGATACCAAGGGAAATGGAAGAAAACAAGAATAACAATGATGTTGCAGATCCATTTGAAAAAATAATAGGTCACAATGTCATAGTCTAAGTTAGGCTTGTTGCAAGTAAAAGAAAATATTGCTGCTACATGATTCTTGAATTAATTTTATTAAAGAATTCCCAAATACAGGGAATGCAGCAATCCGTTCTAGAGTCTTGTAATTAATATATAGGTCCATGGGCAGTAGCCATTGTGTGATGAGATGAGAACGAGTATTTTTCAGGGTCGAAAGGCTTTGATCAAACATTTTAGCCATCTCTACCGGGATTTGCAGTTCAAATAGCTATAAGCTACATGAAATAACATTTAGCCATCTCTACTGGGATTTGCAGGACAAATAGCTATAAGCTACATGCAATAACCTATAGCTTTATTCTGGTGCATTAATGATTTTGATTTGTTTCCTTTAATGATGTCACCTTCTTGTAAACTAGTTTCCAATGACTGGCTCTTGACACTCTGAATGTATTGGACAGTACATCCGTGTCTATATTTTGTAATAACCTCAGAATTGGCTCTCAAATTTTTCCTGCAATTGGATGCATTCGGTGTGTATTTGATAGTCGGTTCACCTGTTTTTGCAAATTTTCCTGTAAAATATAAGTAAAATTAAAATATCCAGTTTTTAACGGCAGGAAAAAAATATAGCAGCCCGTGGTATATATATTATTATATATAATACATGCCTATAATGTATTATATTTGGATATATATTGGTAGGAGAAGTCGAGGTTCTAAGGAAGTCAATCATATATTTGGCATGTTTCGTTTCATAGGGTTATTTTGGCAACAAAATATTTAATTTTTATTAAAAAATATATTAGATAGTTTCCTTTTATAAGGTAGAGTTTGAATTAGATAAATAACTGATAAGGAAGAGTTTTAGTCAAATTCCCACGTTGAATGCATTTAAATGTTATACGTCTCTATTTTATAGTGGTTTTATAGGCGGAAGTGGCGGATTCGGAGTTATCAGAATCGGACCTTTTTTCTGGCGACCAAAACGGAGACTTTTCTGCAAAGATAGGGATTGTTATTTTTATGTGGAGCTGTTTATTTAGGGTTCGAACTCTTACGATTAATTTTTTGTGAAGTCATTGTCACTTTTAGTGTTTAGTTAGTTCGATTAATTTGTGGTGAAGTCATTGTCACTTTTAGTGTTTAGTTAGTTCGATTAGTTTGTGGTGAAGTCATTGTCACTTTTAATGTTTAGTTAGTTCGATTAATTTGTGGTGAAGTCATTGTCACTTTCAGTGTTTAGTTAGGGTTCGAACTCTTACGATTAATTTCTTGTGAAGTCATTGTCACTTTAAGTTTTGAGTGCGCCATTTGCCTGAGTCATTATAAAAAATCTAACACAAAGCTTGATGCATGTAGACTGCAGTCCAGGACAGCATAATTTCGGTATTGAAAAGTTAAAAAACATAAACCATAGGCAACTTATCATCATTTTATGTGAGAAGCGTTTGCTTAAAAGGCATTTAACAGTTTGTGAAAAAATAAAAAGAGGTCCGTTAAAAAACAATTTGAGCTTCAAAACATTTTGAAATAATTTGAGCTTGCAGGATATAATAATTTTCAAACTAAGCTTATAATGGATAATGCAAATAATAATTTTTTGTATAATTTCATAGTAGAAAATTTGAGCTTGCAGCATATAATAATTTTCAAACTAAGCTTATAATGGATAATGCAAATAATAATTTTCAAAAATAAAATTGTGCTAGGAAAAAATTTAACCCATGACTTCATATTGATATTTTATTAAGTTAGCTCTGCACCTTATTATTTATTTATGCACTTTTGCTAATCAAATGTATATTTTACCATCGCACAATTGCCTAGGCAGAAAAAATTTAGAAAATGCCAAAAGTGATAAAAGATTGGACCTTCTTTAATCAAATCCATTTTTTTTTCTTGGATCTTCATCACTTAAGCTAAAAACTTCTAAGTTTGAAAATTTTTGATCAAAAACATGGGTAGACTAGTTAAGGTTAAGGAGATTGAAATTTTGTAAACTTAACATTTTTTTTAAAAATATCATGTAGCTCTTAGAGGCTATTTTATAAAAGATGAAAGAGTTAATGCCAAGACATCTTAAGTTTTTACTTCATTTGATAAGGATGAACAAGGTAAAAGGACACCTTGTTGATTAGTTACAAGAACATAAAATATTATTCTTGTCATGATTATATTGTTGGTTTTACATATGATTAAATAATATAGTTGTTTCACTTGTTATGTATGAGTGAATCTAGTTTACATCATTTAAATATATCAACTTTATAAAATATATTGAGTTTAATCACTATCTTCAATAGAATGTTCTAAAATATATTGTTCTAAGTTCTCTTTGTTGGGTCTTATCACTATTGTATCTCCTATACAATCATATGTGAGCTCCTCTGGTTATTCATCATCATTAGTTATTCATATAATAACTCATCATCTCAACTCCACAAGTTGAATTGTATTCATCTTTTACTCTGTATGAGAACTTTTATTGACTTTGATCTTTTTGGTTAAATCTCTTTTAGGAATGTAGATGATTCTTGTAATAAATGTCTACTTTATTATGGTAAAACACATTGCATATATCACTTTTCCAATTTGAAGTCTTTTCCTAACTTTCATGTTCTTCATGGACAACTTTTCATCTTTGTAGCTACATTTTTTCATCATGGATTGTCCTTTTATCATTTGTGCTTCTCACAAATTTCTTTGTCTAACATACTCTTTAATATATTCAATTATACTAGTTTGGTTTCTTTACATTCATCATTATGAATTTCATTTTTCTTGGTTTGGGACTTTTTTTTCCTATGGGTTTCATGAATTCCACTTCATATTGCTTTTTATCCCATTATTCCTCATGAATCATCATCATCATCATCATCATCATCCTAGCCTTGTCCTATCTAAATGGGATTAGCTACATGAGCTTTCTTTCATCATTCACCTCTATGAAGAGCTCAATTTTATCTACTTTTCACAACATCCAAGCACCGATGTTGCATGTCATTTGTAAAGGACATTCTAGTAAGTCTTTACACATTTTTCATAGCAATTGAGCCCTATGATCATGGCACATCACATGAGGGAAAAGGCCCTAGTATTTGCAAAATTGGAGGGAAAAAAAATCATTCATAACATTTTACATGGTTTTATAATCAACTACCAACTTGATGCTAATCCTCATTTTTTATTTGAGTTTGGGATCAACATTGGCAGAGTTCATTATTCCTCAGGAATGCACATCTTTCATCCATCTCACTCATAGATGGTTTTGAACTTTTGTACTTTAGATCTCATTTTTCAAATTTATACTTTAGATCTCATTCTTTTTCTTTGTTTCTTGGACCTCATCATATTCTAAGGAAAGTGCCTCTAATACTAGCCAAATGCATTTAAACCTTAAAAGGTGCTAATATAATTGCACTTGACAAATCTCATTAGAGGTGGTTCTATCAAGAATGCCTCTAAATGTCAATAACCTTAAGAGGTGCTATTGAAATTGTGCTTCACAAATCTCATTAGAGGTGGTCTTGGATTCTAAAATTGGTCTAATAGATCTAAGGGATCTTAGTGGATGTAAGAAAACATATTAGTTATAGTTTTTTTGAATAAATGTAAAAACAAGCAATAAATCTTGTTGTAAACCCTTGCAGGACAAGTGCAATGTTCATACATGAAAAGTAAATAAGAAACATACCACTGTGTCATAGTCCCTTCTAATAAGATGCAATGCAAAAGTCAAACATACGCAAATTGTATCATAATCTTTTTCAAAATAAATAAGACACTTTCACACAAAAGCAATAAAATATTCTTAGTCATATCCTTAATAATCCAACACCACTTTAGATAGGTATGAATAAATCTTATTGTAAACCCTTGTAGGACAAGTGTAACGTTCATACATGAAAAGTAAATAAGAAACATATTGTTGTGTCGCAATTCCTTGTAAAATAGGTGCAATGCAAAAATCAAGCATACACATAAATTATATCACAATATTTTTCAAGATAGCTATGAGACTCACACCATAGTAATAAAATCTTCTTAGTTACATCCTCAATAATACAACACCACTTTAGATAGGTATGACTTTCTTGGGTAAAGTAGAATCATCATAAGCTATACATGACTATACTACTAAGAGAATTAAATTAATTATAAATTATAAATTTAATAAATGAATTAATTAATTACATAATTTAGAAATTGGAAACTGAAAATTTTTATTATGTCCAAGAAATCACAAAGGATTTGTTGGAGAGTTACAAGGCCTCAACATATTTTTGAAGAAAGTTGAAAACATCATTGATGTAATGCCTCAAGTAGACAAGGTCAATTTGAAAGAAAACAATTAACATATTATAGTTAATAGTATAATTCATTCAAATGTGAGCCAAAGAAGGACAAATAAAAAAATATGGTCTTCCTATTTTATGCTTTATTTGCACAACCTACAAATAAGCTCTTCTCTTGGTAAATTAATCCAACAACCTATCTCAATAAGGAGATGATGAGAGCTCATCCTTTCTCTAGCAACTTGACTTCTTAAATGAATAGGAATAGGTGAGAATAGATACTTTTGAGTACTAAATAACAAACCTACTCTAACAAAATGTAAATAAAAATGTTTTTCCTTGGTGATGAGTGGCGAGGTACCCCTACACTCAACCATACGAATATGAGCATTACATGTGCAATCCGGTCGAACTCTGCAGACAAACTAGTTGTGGCATCTAGACAGTTAGCCTTAGGTCGCAGTTTTCTGTCTTCCCACCTAGACTAGTATTAGCTTTGTCACGTATGGTTTATTCTCNTAGCTTTGTCACGTATGGTTTATTCTAAAGTGAGGTGTATGATGTGGTCCTATGCTAATGANAGATCCTAGGTACGCTGCTAGGTTACCAAGTAGTCACACTTAAATGCTTGTAATCAAGTCGTACTCATTTCGCATTTAACAGGAGTTTAAGGGTGAGAAGAGATTAACTAAGAAAGTAGTAAATAAAAATTAAATAAACAATTAAACTAAGTGAATGCTGCAATGATGAAGTAATCTTGATCTTTATTTCTAGTCATGTGCGTGTCCAAGTACGTCACACTCGAATAAAGGTTTCGTACAATTACAATCACCACATTGTGGGCATACACTGGGAGGAAAGGGGTTGAGAGAAAGAACTACTAAAAAAATTACAATAAAATCTAAGAACTAATTCCTAGAACAAGGAAAGCCGACTCTTATTCATAGAAATTGAGGCAGGCTGCGATATCATGAGGTGGACACAATATCACGGGGTGGACGCGATATTGCGGTTGATGTGATATCGCATCAGGATCCAATAACTGGGCTTGATAGACCATGACTCATCATACCCCCACGACTAACTAACAACTCGTCCTCGAGTTAAAGAAAGTGAGGAACAAGCTCAATTGATTACAATGTGGATAGGTATGGGATTATTAATTGACTAGGAATTTATTCATGCCACAATGTGGAGTCAGAACAAAATTTAGACACAACACAAAAGAAAATCCTATGTGTAGCAATCGAAAACGTCGGTGGCTGGAAAAATGCCGAGGGGCCATCGGCCGCTGGTAGTCTTAACCCCATTTCTGCGGGAGGGCCATGCTGGATGGGATAGAAATGGGGCACCTTGAACGGTTTGGTCGATTAGACAGGGACTTAGTTAGTGTCTATATAACCTTTTGCAACGTGTGATTTAAAGAAAATGAAATTGACAGCGCAAAGGAATGCTTAAATGCAAAGAAAATAACAAACAACGTAATATGCAATAGAGGAAATAGAAAGCAGTGTAAAATGCAATAGTAAATGGGAGATAATGTAAAATGCAATAAAAAAGTGCACCACTTCGAAGCTATGACCTCACTCTATCAAGATGGACACAATCGGTTGCACAGTGCTGGGAAGTGTAGAGATCTCAAGAGTAACCAAGACGTGTAGAATGAGATGGCTGTGTGCTTGAATGTGGGCTTAGTCGTCAACAATGCGAAGTTCTACCAAGGTGGTAGAAAAGAATAGTATGAAATGCTAGCTGAGAATGCTAACAGTTGACAATGTCAAAATAGGAAGCTTACAATGCTTGAGGTTACAGTGCCAACTTTTTGTTTGTTAGCCAACCAGACTGTTAGCCGACCAGATTGCCCAGGAAACAGATTGGGGACTAAAGAGCCTTGAAAAGGGGGATGCCAAAAGTGCAAAAAGTTAAAGTGTACTAGTGCCCGAGCCAGCTAGAGAGAGAGTTTAAGCATCGCTCATTGGGGTATTTATAGGACCAAGGGCACGTGAAAGATGCGGTTTGAACACCATGTGCCTTGGGCCTATGCTGACTTGTCTGCATTGCATGTGCCTGCATGATCATTGGGCGAGCCTGCCATGCCATAATTATGAACCTGCCATGCCGTAATTACGTTGTCAGAGCAACAGTGCAATTAGGTGAAGTGCATTGATGTCGCATTACCACTTACCACTTTGCTATGCTTTTTAGCGTAGCATGTTGGCGTAGCGTAGCGATTGGGCTTAGTTGCAAAAACGTTGCCAATTTGTAAACTTTGCCTTTTGCACTGCAAAGTTTATGAACTTGCTGGTTCTGCACTTTGAGTTACCTTCTGTCAACTTCCACAGAATTGCTACACCTCGTTGCACCATGTAGCTTAGTGTAGCGTAGTAGCAAACATGATTTGATGTCGGCCAAGTTCACCACTTTTTGACGGAAGGAGACGTTGCTGAAGGACTTGGAGTCAGGTGAAGGGGTTGACTATCTAGCTTTTTCTACGCTGTGTTGCACAGCGTAGCGTAGCATTGTGCTTCTACAATCATCTTCTAAAGTTTGCTATGCTACACGGCGTAGCATAGTGTAGCAAGAATCGACTTAGAAAACCTGCTGAAGTGGACAATCTGAAAATCAAAGCATCTAGCTCCTGAAGAACTATCGTAACACTACACGTTTTGCAAAGACCTAGTGAAGCAAACATGCCTTCAAATTTTTTGGGGTGTTTCATTGGCCCCTCTTTGTTGATGTCTGGAGGACGGGCTCAAGAGACATTGACAAAGAAAATGAAACACCACCGAAGACACGGTGCTAACATTGCCACTTGGTGAACGTCGGGACATTGCTCAGCTGCACTTGAGAGTGAAAGGGCGAAGCAGGAAGGAAGGAGGTCTAGGAGAAGGGCAAAGATGATTTTTAGCAGAGTCCCTCATCAGAGTGCTCATGAGGGGCTCGTTCACATTTTCATCCTTTCCTTCGCTGGCCTTTGACCCTATGTAGAATAGGTGTGCCTTTCCCAGGATGAGCTGCGTTACATCTGGAGGGTTTTAACTTGCCTATAGATGCTTCCCATATGGCGAGCTGTGTTACGCATGTCATGGAACTTGCACCCTGAAGTAGTCAAGCTAGTCGAGGCACTCACTTCGCGACGCCATAACATTTGCTACCATGGCGAGTCATACTCTCGGTTGCATCTTGTAAGCATGACAGAGAGCGAGATGCGAAGCGAGGGCAAGGGTCTTACTTGCTGCAAACATTGTTGAAGCTTTTGGAGACCCGCACTGGTGCACAATGTCCAAAGCAGGAAGGCCAGCAATGGCCTTGGTAGTATTGGTGTGGAGGAGCTGGCCTCGAAGGCGCTGGGAGTTGTTGTGAGTGCGGATGCTCTGGAATCCCTGCCAAAGGCATGCATTCTCAGTTCAGCTATGGGATCAACTACCACATAGCTAAACGTTGTTTGAGCTAGGTCATTGGTAGGGGGCTGGAGGATGACAATATTGTGGCTGGGCCATAATACTGCTGGAACTCTAGTTGCGGGCACTGGCTAAGGAGCTACGGTTAGGGCGATGGGCCATGGCGACGGTAGGTTCGAAGGGCTAGTGCAATGTCATACGACATCTCAGGAGGGTTAGCACAATGCCAAGGGTGGCAGTGTTGCATACATTCCAGAGTGTGTCCCCATTGCATCGTGGACTGAGTTGTGGAGCTGCAACATCCCACCCGTGCATCAGCACTGTGCATGCTCGTTCGATGTGTACTTGGCACAGATGTATGCTAAGGATGTGATGCAAACCCAGTTTAAGGTCTTGGTAGACCGTGTGCTGGTTTAGAGTCCTAACAGATTGTTATGTTGGTTTAAGGTCCCAACAGACTGTACATGCTAGTTTAACGTCATGGTAGACGTGTCGTGCCAGTTTATAGTCATAGCAGACTAGCTATGCTAGTTTTACGTCGTAACGGACAGTTGCCACCAGTTTAACGTCGTAGCAGATGCTGCTTGTTGCTGTTGTCGCTACTTTAACATTGTAGTGGACGGTGCTTGATGCTACTAGTTTAACGTCATTGCGAACACTGCTCGATGTTGTTGCTAGTTTAACATCGTAGCAGACGGTGCTTGAAGACATTGTTGTTCAGACGTAGTACAACTGGAGGTATGAGTGATTCACTAGGTTGATGAACTCATTACCGTCCATGTCCTCCAGCTTGAAGGCTCCATTCATGAAGGCTTTAGTGACCATGTAAGGGCCTTCCCAGTTGGCTGAGAATTTGCTCACATGCTCACGGATAGCCTTGAGGACGAGGTCTTCCTTCTGCACTGGCCGTCGATGCATGTCTACATGGTGCTTTTGCTACTGCTTGCTTTGGTAGTGCTCTATGCATCTTAGCGTCTGCACATGCTCCTCCTCTACTGAGTCGAGGTCGATGATCCACGACTCGTTGTTCTGGGCTTCACTCACGATGTCCGCAAGGATCATTCAGAGTGATGGTACCTGCAACTCAAGAGGCAACACAACTTCAGATCCGTAAACAAGGTTGTAAGAAGTCTTACTTGTTGTGGTTCTGCATGTCGTTCTGTAGGCCCATAAGACATAGAGGATTTTCTTGTGCCATTGCCTCTTGATGTTGCCAAGCATCCGCTTCAGCAAGTTGATGATGGACTTATTTATAGCCTCCGCTTGCTCATTTGCTTGCAGATAGTACGACGAGGAGAATGATTGCTTAATGCTTAAATTGCTATAGAAGGTTCAGGTTTCCGTACTACTGAATTGTGGCCCATTGTCTGTCACAATAGTCATTGGAAGCCCAAACCTTGTCACGATGTTGTATAGGATAAAATGGCAGATTTTCTAAGACATCGTTTTCCTCAGGGGAATAGCTCCCACCCACTTAGTAAAATACTCGGTGGCAGTGATAATGCAGATATAACCTGCATAGAACTTAGGCGTGATAGGCCCTATGAGGTCTAGTCCCCATCGTTGGAAAGGCCACATGATTTGCATTGGGTGCAGGTCCATAGGTGAGACGTGTATGAGATTTGCATATCTCTGGCACATGTCACATGTCTTGACTTTTGACTGGCAATCATGCTCCATGTGGGGCCAATAGTACCCTAGGCATCTAATCNAAGTGCATGAGGGGCTGTGCGGTGGACACATAGCACCCAGGGCTATGGTTANAACTACCTTCTACGCCTGCTTCCCACCCATGCATGCCAACAATATCCTATCATAGGAGTGTCAGCACATGGCATCATTCCCCATGAGCGTATATTGTTGGGCATGCTTTCAAATTACATCTCTCTGAATAGATGTTAGTTCACTTGGGGGTTTGCCATGTTGCAGGTAGGCTTTAATGTTAGCGTACAACTCCTAGGCATTCGCGGCACTAATGGAGGCCACGTGTCCTACCTGAGTGATAGGCTCAGTACATTTGACTATTGACATCGATAGACTCACAAACGAGTGTGGTGGAATGTTTAATGCTAGGGTTTCTAAGGCATCTACCACGGTGTTCTCGCTGCATGGCACGTGTTGCACGTCTGTGGTTGCAAATTGCTTAAGCATGCTTTTTGCTAGGTTGTAGTAGGATTGCAGGTGCGTAGCTTTGCAGGCATAGACCTTAGTGATTTGATTCACAACTAGTTGCGAATCACTGCGGATTGCCAAGTGTTGTATGCATAATGTTTAGGTAGCTGAGAGGCCTCTAAGTAGCCCCTCATGTTCTGCCATGTTGTTGGTGCATGGGAATGAAAAATGATAAGCAAACGAGTACATTTCCCTAGAGGCAAATGTAATGACGGCACCCGCACTACCTCCTCGTGCAGTTGAAGCACCGTTGAAGTGTAAGGTAGCTTCTAGGGATGAAGGGACGACTTTGATAGTGCCAATGTGTTCATCTAGAAATTCGATGTCTATGGTTGCGTGGTTGTTGACAAGTAAGGATGTAAGCTGCGTTGCTATGGCTTGATCCTTAGTTGACGATTGGATTACATAGTGTAGGTCGAACTCCGCGGTTATTGCTTTCCATTGGGCTATCCTGCTGCTTTCATATAGGTTGTTAGTGATAGCCCAGAGTATGTTGCTTTTGCAAATGATGTTGACTGCGTTGCGAAATAGATGGCACCTCCACTTTTTTAGTGCAAACACTAAGGCAAGGCAATTCCTCTCTACTTCGTTGTATTTTGCCCCATGCGCTATTAGTGCATGACTCAAGTAGTACACTAGTATCTCAGATCCGTCATCTCATTTCTAACATAGTAGTGCTGTGATAGATGTGTTAAAGGTAGTGAGGTAGATGAAGAAAGGCTTATCCCTTTGTGGTAGATGCACAGTTGGGAGGTGCAAGAGCTCTTCCTTCAAGTCATCGAAGGCTTGTTGACACTGGGTTGTCCATTCAAAGTTGAGTCCCTTCTTTAGAAGATGTTGCATGGGGTGTAACTTGTTGGTCAACCTTGCTATAAAACTTCGAATGAATTGTAATCTACCTTGCTGATGGCCTTGTAGGTGGCACCAGGTTGACGATGGCCTTGACTTTGTCAGGGTCCACCTGTATTCTGGCCTTTGATACTACGAATCCTAACATGCATCCAGTTCTCACACTGAAGACACACTTCTTAGGATTAAGGTGTAAGTCATGTATTTGACAATACTTGAGGAGTACCCTTAGATCGCACGGGTGATCAGCTGCCTCCTGGGACTTGACTGCTATATCATCCACATAGTCGTTTAACATGTCTAGGATGTAGTCGTTGAAGATGTAGATCATGGCTCACTGGTAGGTTGCTCACTGGAAAGGCATCATGGTGTAATAGAAGGTCCCCCATGGGGTCATAAAGGTTATTGTTAGCTGATGTTCTAGGTTGATGCGAATTTGGTTATAGCCGAAAAATTCATCCATGAAGGATAATAGGTCATGACCAGCCATAGTGTCGATGAGTTGATCTATGCTTGGGAGTGGGAAATCGTCCTTGATCGTTGCCTTGTTCAGATCTTGGAAGTCGATGCAGATTCGTATTCCTTCTATTTTCTTGGAAACTACAACGATGTTGGACACCTATTCTAAATAATCAACTACACGGATGAAACCAGCTTGGTATAGCTTGGTGATTTCATCCCTCACAGCTAGCGCAATTTCTAGATTGACTTTTCTAGCCTTCTACTTGACTACCTTCATACGCAGGTCTAGGACGATGTTGTGATGTATCAGCCTCGAATCTAAACCCGACATGTCACTGTATGACCATGCGAAGACTTTTATGTTTATGTTTTCATGCGTTTGCATGTCTAGGAGGGAGCTAAGCTTTAACGTTCTTACTTCTCCCTTGAATGTGGTCACAAGAATCTTGACGAGAGGGTCCTTGGTTACATCCTCAGCCTCCAAATATAGGGTTTGGACTAAATGCTCAGGCTAGTCTGGGGATGCTTCTAATGATGCTATGGTGCTAGTTGTGGTTGACCCACAATTAATTAGGTCTAGGTTCAGTTGTCTCACGAGCTTGCCATGCGAACCTACTAGGGCTAAAGGCGTGGAGAGATTGCGATGAATTTCCATTTTTTCTTAACCTGTAAAAATGAGAAGAAAACCTGGTTAAGAGGCACCTGTTGGTAGCAATCGCGTATAATGAAAACTTGCAAAGTAGTGATGAGATGTAAGATGTAGAGATTAAAATTTTTCCAGTTTAAAGTCATGGTAGACTATTATGGCATGGAGATGCAAAGCTGCTAAAATAGGAAATGTAACACTGTCGATGTGAAAACGTGTAACTACTAAGGAGAAAGTGTCACACTGCCAACGTGAAAATGTGAGATTGCTAGTTTAGTGTCATTGCAGAGTACAAATGTATGACAGATCGAAACATGGTAGTTTAAGGTCTTTTCGGACCGTGAAAATTGCAATTGTGCTGGGGTTTGCTAGTTTAAGGTCTTTTCGAACCGGTAAAAGTGCAACTATGCTACGATTGCTAGTTTAAGGTCTTTCTGAACCGTGGTAATCGAAAATATGTTTTTCATTTTTTGGGAAAGCAAGCCATTAGCTTGAAGTGTGCCAAGGTTTTAATGTTAACAGTGCTACGATGTCGTGGTAGGCATGCTATGCTGTATGGTGTGCTCCGCATTAAATGGAGAGAGAGTGTGGCAAGTTTCCCTTTTTACCATTGCAGCCATAAATAGGGATTAGACCCTGGTAAGCTTGTCATTATCATCGTAAGAGCGTAGAGCCCATATTCGGAGCACAAGGTAATTTTAGAGCAATTGTGCTAACAACGAGCAAGGGGGTTTTCTGCACAGCGATGAGGAAAAGAAATCTGTGAGCGGGACGATGGCTCCGAAGAAGGAACATATGAATTTGGAACTTGCAATGGTCGAGGAAGTGAAGCAAACCCTAGGGCACGTGACACAAGCGTGCATCGTGGCATGGAAGGACACGTCGTTTTTCTAGTAGGCTCCTATGCTTCCTTTGTTTTTTTTGTGATTCTACTATTTTTTTTGCTTCTGTTGTTCTTTGCTTTCGTTTTGCATCCTAGTTTTAGCCATTTGTGTTTTCTGTCATTGCGTTGTTTTGGCCTTTGCACCCCGGTTGTTGCCATTTCGGCCGTGACGGATGCATAAACGCTATGCCATCGTTGTATGCAAGGTTGCTTATACTGCCATTGCTGTGGTTGTCATAATCACAGGGGTTTGGGCAGTTTAAGTTACTTGGCCCTCGAATGATGTAATGTAAGACCCAGAGGAGGGTTGGGCTATGCGTGATGTGATAATGTGGCACACGTCTTGTTAGGGCGTATTGTTAATTGCCCTGTTAGGGCTAACTGCTCTGTTGCTACGCTAGGCTATTTTCGCTACAGTAGTGTTTTCATGTTCTCGCTATGCTACATGTTGGAATAGGGTTATGCAACGCTATATGCGTGGATTGCTAAGTATTGCTACATTGCATGTGTATTGCACTTAGATATGATGCTAACACTTACTGATTGTGTTACACAGGGTGGGGCTGAGGCCTAGGCTGATTGTTTTAGAAATTAGAGGGGTCCTGTGTCATGTGAGCAAACCTGTGGCCAATGCTCCTCCTCCACAGATATGTATGGAAGAGTGGGGAGTCTGGTTCAAGAAAGGTGCATAGGGCTTATTGCAATTCCTCCTCGACCACTTCAGTGTGATCATTTGGTCCTTCCTAGAGGAGGAGGAGGTGGCCGACATAACAGAAGCCATATTCCCTGGTGTAAGTCGGGGGATTCTGAGGTTTCTAACTGATGGGGCAATCATGAGCAAGTAGGAAGAAGGATCCAGTTAGCATCCAATAGGGTTAAGGCATTTGGCCTAGATCTGGGATATGCTTGAGTATAGCTACTACCACCGTTACAACACACTATTTCTCGCATGTTTCATGACGATGTTCTTCCAGAACTCTCAGGGAATTGTCTACTGTGCTAGCGGGTGAGTTTTGCAGCCTTGTTCTACTATGTTGTGCAATGCTAGCCATATTGGCCTAATGCTAACTGTATGTGTCTATTACCAGGTTCTTCATCAACAAGGATGGAGTCTGCTAGCTACAGCACAGATAGCCCTGCAGGAGTTCTCTTCTACTAAGAACCTGCGGGCGAGTGTGATTGGTCAATGCGGGGGTGAATACCATACCTACCCAGGCACATATTCTATTCCCTATGATCAGTGCGAGAGGCAAGGTTGGCTGGATGAGGAGTGGGCAGAACCCTTCAAAATGGTCATGGTTGAACAAGTTCTAGTTGACCTTTCACTGTTCCCATTCCCATATAGGCCCGGTAGGCCAAGCGGTAAGTTTCGCATGCTTAAGTGTCGTTGCAGTCTCTGTACTTTCTGTGTTTTCATGCTAAACATTTTTGCAAAAACTATTGCAGGGGCAAAGAAGCCCCAGGAGGTGATGGTAGTAACCGTCGAGGCACAGGGGGCGAACATCTACTTCAAATACAGTGAAGTAGAAGCAAGCCAACGCTGGATAAATAGTGCGGCTTTGGACTCCTTGGTCTAGAATCTCAAAAAGGTTGGACTTATGGATCTATTTCTAGCGTTGAATTCGAGCATTCTTGCCACCAAGATGCTCTCCCTGGTTAACTTATTTTCTGAAAAGGTGGGCCGCATTCGCACGCACATACGGGGCATGCGGGTGGTCATTGAAATCAATGACCAGCTGTTTACGGACCTATTTGGTGTTCCTACCAATGACGTCCTCATAGGGTTGAGGGGCAAGAAGGAGTTGACCCTTTAGAAGAAGGATATTCAGTAGTGGTTGGGGATTTCCAAGGAGCGAAAGGGGCTCCCCATGGATAAACTCAAAGACGGGCCTACCTTGGAGATCTACCTTGTCTTCCGTGCTCACGCGTTCCCCCAGCTGCTTACCCAAGGGAAGGTCCTAGGGATTGAGCAGGCATAGATAATGCATCAAGTTATGGAGGAGGGGGCCCATTACAACTAGGCCAGTTTCCTATGTAAAGTCTTGTAGGTTGAAATCTTGGGACATCGTCAAAAATTGGAGTCCCGTTCCAATAGACACTATGCCTTCTACATAGGCTATCTGAAGCGCTTCACGGAGTTTCTGGTGATTCAAGAGAATGGAGCCTGGGTCATGCGAAATCATGACCAGATTTCTAGACCATGGATTTGCCAGATCTTCTAGACCATTTGAGCCCAAAATATCCCAAAAATAATTGGGGAGTCATTCTCCGTGATGACAAAGGATCGGGTGGCTCACACCGTTCATGGTTAGGATAGCATGGGTGAGATGCCCCCTATCGTAGCTGGTAGCATGTCGCAAGGGGAACCTTCTCATAGCTGAGACTGTGCCCAAAGAGTTATGGTAGAAGAGGCCTTCCGTAGTTGAGGAAACCCTTCGCGTAGAGGAGGAGGGGCAAAGACTGCGGCTTAAATTGCAGAGGATGCAACCTCCCATTGGTAGACACTTTTGTCTAATGCTTACTTTATTATTTTCTGCTACGCTAAGCAATGTAGCGTAGCATGGCATCCACTTTAGGCTAACTTGTTTTGAACTAATGCAAACATGTTTCTTTACTAGCAGAGAAAGAAGAAGAAGAAGAAGAAGGTGAGGAAGAGGTGTCGGCTCCTAAGACGGGGGTGACAAATAAAGACATAGAGGTCCCATTCTCGGAAGAAAGGGCCCTGGTCAGAAATAAAGGAGCTCTTGTCACTAAGGCAATTGCTCTTATCATTAGGGAGAATCCTCTTACTAACAAAGAGGAACCTCCCTTGAATAAAAAAGACACTGGTCTCCTAAAAAGAAAGACACCAACGCATGAAGAAGAGGCTTATGCAGACTCAGCAGGGCCCTCTGCCAAGGCTACCACCATCATCTTGCATCAGTAAGAAGAAAGACCGTAATTAAAACACTGCTGAGTTTGGCAATATGTTTGCCTTTTCATAGTCCATTTCAATGATTGCTGATATGTTTAGTCATGTAATAGGCACTACTATTGGTATTGCAAGAACCTCTCCGATTCATGTGGAGTCGTGGGTCGAGATCCCTGACAAGCTTACATTCATGCAGGGAATCGTTGATGACATGATCAACCACCTTCAATAGGCAAATCCTAATGTGGATAAGTAGTAATGTTAGGTGCTCTTATGTTGTTATGCTAAAATTCCTTGAGTTTGCTAATCTTGCTATGCTAACACGATTGCCATGCTCTTTGTGTCATGGTAGCCTCTCGACTCAAATGGGACTCAACATGACCTTTGAAGGTCGGTGTTGTGCCTACATTCCCACTTGACGTGACTGAGGTGTCTCGTAGCATGTACGATGGGGTTTGCAAATGTGTTTTGCACTCGGCACGCTCCTTATGGGAGTATAAGCGCATCAACGAGGACTTGTGGAAACGGGTCTAAGGGGCTAAGCAAAGAGAGGCCAAGCTGGTTGTCGAGGTTGAGGATCTCAGGTCGAGGAACGAGTTCCTCATAGCCTGTGACATAAATAATGAATACTGGTGCACAACTGTAGTAGATTACACCAGGTTTTAGACTGTTGCATGTCAGAATGTTGAAGCCACTCTCGAGATAATCGAACAGTAGATGCAAATGGATTTGCTAGCCCAAACGTGTCAAGATTTGAAAGACTTCAGTTCCAAGGTTTACGAATGGGGGAAATCCTAGAGAAACCATAAGCATATGTATAAATGGGAAAGTGCCACCTCGTAAATTCTATTTGGATGCTATTGTGGAGGTGTTTACGTATGAAGCATTTGTAAATGCCATCGACGCTTCTAAGGCCTATGCCAAGTTCAAGGAGCAGGTAAAGGTTACAGAATCTCCTGACCTGAAAGTGGACCTTCTCATAGGAGAGATCGCAACTGTCTCCTTTTCACTAGGGCCACCAAGGTGGACAACCACTGAAAGGGAGAGAGCTAGTACGGAAGCTGAACCTAGCAACAGGCGTTGGATGGATATCATGGCAGAGGAGGTCTGGCATTGCCTTAGGCTCAATCTAGACCAGATACTCTTTGAGATGGACATAGACCCTTCTCAGGTTAGTCACTTTCTACTGCATTAATGCTTATGCTCTATTGTAGTTTGCGTTTGTTTCCCTAGCTAACCGCTTCACCCCTGTGATGCAAGCTCTAGATGAGGGCATAGCACCCATAGAGGGAAGGAACGAGGAAGTGATAGAGGACAATGTAGGAGCAGGCAATGCAAAAGGAAGTGATGTAGGGACGAAAGGTGAAGATGATGCAAACAGAGACAACCCATGACCGCATAAGATCTTTTTTTGAAATTTTGTAAGGAAATTTTATGGAACATTGTCAACAGGCAAAAGTTTTGAATAAAGAAAATAATTTCAGAAAAGAAATAGGCTCTGCATTAACTTGTGCATTGCATATGTGCTACGTTTTGTATAAAATGTTCATGCTTTCATGTGCTAGTTTTAGGCCATTTCGGGCGATTGCTAGTTTTAGGCTGTTTTAGGCCATTGCTAGTTGTAGGCCCTTGCGTAACATGCCAAAGAGGTTATACATTAACAACTTGAAGAATGGCTAACTGGTAACTTATGCTAGTTTTAGGCCATTTCGGGCTATTGTGTAATCATGTCAAAAGGATGATATGTCAACAAAGAAAAATGTGGTGCATGTACAAGGGATGGCAACTGGGCAGGAAGCAATGGGGTTGCTACACTATGCGTAGCTACTTCTTAACCCATTGTGGGTTGAGTGGAGCATAGGGATGAGGTGTTTTGCCAGGGCCCTTGGTCCACATCATCGTCCCCTGCTTGGAAGGACAACTTAACTCATGTGCTTTCGTCACGGGGATGGGCTTGCTGAGCTGATTCTCTCACTGGATGTTCAGTGTGAGTGTAAGCAGGAGCTTCTATCTTAGTGCTACGTTTTGTAGAGCCCTACTCCATGTCTACGTTACTGATTGCTTGTGTTACTACTTCATCACCATGGATCACTACCTCCCTGCCCACGTATGGTAGGTGGATTTCCTAATGTATGGGTGAGGATACAACCCTAAGTTGTGCTAACCATGATCTCCCCAAGATCATGTTAAACTTAGGCATTTCCTTAACTACGATGAATGTTGTGTTTGTGGGGAACTGGTCCCCTACTACGAGGTCCATGTGAACTGTGCCTTTCACTAGGATGCGTGCCCCATTGAACGACCTTAGGCAGGACGTTGTTGTGGGTTTGATTTGGTCGACCAGACCAAACTTGTCTATAATAGGAAAGGCGATGACGTTCGTGGTAGCCCCGTCATCAACATGTACCCTTCGGATCCAGTGTTGGCCAACCCAAATTGTGAGGAAAAGAGGTGCCGTGGTCACCTGACCCCTTTCAGGATCTTTCCTAATGGCATCATTGTTGAAAGTCAATTAGGATTGCTCAAGCTCTACAGGTACAAAGGGAAGCATGACCGAGTGGATTGCTTCCTCCTCTGCTAGCATGTCTTCATTGATCAGAATTGCTATCAACATGTGGATTAGAGCCTTGCGGTGTGGTACAGACGTCCTGATCAGGTCGTACAGGCTCAACATAGTGTTTTTCTGCTTTAGAGCCTACTTGACTTGGGTGAGGGCATTCAATAGGTCTTGGCCAACCCCCTATTTGGCACTTTCCTCTTCTTCGATTCGTCCCAGAAGACGAATTTCCTAAGGAGGGGCAACTTCGGATCTAGGTTCAGATCCTTTTTGGCAAGGTGGCGCAGGCTGTGCTGTTATGGTAACGTTCATCTTAGGTGACAAGGACGTAGACGTAAGGGGTGGAGATGTAGGCCTGGAAATACCTTGGGTAGTGTTTCCTCTTAACGTCCCACCTACGAAACATACTTCTCATTTTTTGGGACAAGAAGGTTCTTCTGCTATTTTATGCGGGGTGGGGGTTGTCGAAAGGGTTGGCCCCTTAATGATGAAAGGAGCTAACGGTGTTAGCAGACAAAGTAGTGTGGTTTCACTAATAGGTGGCATAGAGATGGATGCACGTGGAGGGACTCTTAGAACGAACGGCTATTGTGAGCTTTCATTAGCCATTCGTGGTGCTGGTGCACTATGCTGAGGCACATGGATCATGAATGGTTGCTGGGGTGGCTTAAGATCATTGTCAATGCTGATGGTGTTGATGATGTAATTGACATTGTTGGAATTGAGGGGATATGTGTAGACATGCATAGATTGGTTTTCGGGACGTACTGGATTGCTTTCGTCCAACACCAGTTTTCCCTGGTTGATCAATCTTTGAATGTCATCCTGCAACACCAGACAGTAGTCCGTGTTGTGACCACATTGTTGGTGATAGTCACAAAACTTGTCCAGCCTGGAATCCTTAGGAACTAGGGGCTCATTGGGTAGGGCCAAAGAGGCATTCCTAAGGAGCTTGCAATAGCATTGATGTCTACCAATTTCTTCTTGCAACATTTGCTTGTATTGCATGTGTCCCACTGCCAATAGCTACTTCAGAAGTTCTAAAGGTTTGAGAGGTAGTGGGGTGTACTTTGAGCGATCTTTACGCTCAAAGTTTGGCTTAGGTTGTGTAGATGTCTCAGGTGCGGGAATTGGAGGTTGTGACATGTTGCCCTAGTTGGGCATGGGGTTAGCTGCAGTACGGTTGGTTTCTTGCTATTCTTGCTACCATTGTTACTAGGTCTGGGTTTGGCCTCGGTTGCCATAGTGGCCACCGTGGTTGTCAGGGCCTTACCCTTGTCCTTCTTTGTGAAGGTGTTTTTGTAAGCAATGTAGGCCGGGTCTTTACTTGCCTTGGACGCATCTTATATACTCTTAGTCTGAGCAAAGGCTTGACTGAGAGTGTGAGGGATGAGGTAGTATAGCTTAGACTTGATAAAGTTGTTCACTGCACCTTTTAAAAAAGCCAACAAGTGAGCTTTCGTGATGGGCTTGCAGATTTCATTGAGGGTCATGCTCCATCACTAGATGAACTTCTGGACTGGTTCTNCATTGAGGGTCATGCTCCATCACTAGATGAACTTCTGGACTGGTTCCAGAGGCTCCTGCTTCACGCCCATCAATTGATCCAGCGTGATTTCCAGCTTCAAGTTGTACTTGAAGCGCATCACGAACTGGGTCAGAAGCTCTTCCAGAGTTGAAATGGACGAGCGTGGAAATGCACGATACCAATCTAAGGCTCTCCCAGCTAGGGACATGGCAAAGACATGAATGATCTTGTGTGGCCATTGTTGCAATAGGAGAGACTTAGACCTAAAGGTAACGAGATGTGTGTTGGGATCTCCCTCCCCATCATACTTCGTGAAGTGTGGGAGAGACATCCCTGGGGGTAATGTCAGAGCAGGGATTGCAGGGCTAATGGGATCATCCTGGTAAAAGTCCATGACTTGTACTATGTCGGACCTGATAGCCTTGAGGCATTTGATTTTCTCAGTGAGGGTTTGGATGAGCTGGAACACTTGGTCTAAACTCTGCGATGTTGTAGGCGGTTGGGGAACCACCAAGGTAGCCCCTACCTATGGAATGGTGGGGGTGGTGGCATGACCCATCGGACATACCGTTGGGGTAGCCCCTGTGAGCAGTGCTGCTTGCATTGTCCACCACCCAGTAGGTGGTGCTATTGGAGTAGCAACCATGGTTTTTGCTGCCAGATAGACCACTTGTGTCACCAGCGGAGTAGACCATAGCCCTGTGTTAGGTTGTACCATTTGTGGGGTTTGGTAGGTTTGAGGACGAACATGATAAGGCATCTACGATGGTTGTGGAATATGTGAAGAAGTGAATGGGGTCCACCACATGGACGGGCTTGGGCCTACCTTGGTGGATGAAACAGATGTGAGCGTAGGAATTGAAACAGAAGTTGCATGCGATTACGAAGTAGGTGCAACATGAATATGTGGTAGGGTAGCTGTGATTGGTGCATGATGTGTTGCAGGAATGGATTGCTGAATAGTTTGCAGAGGCATAGTTGCTGCAAATGAAACAAGAGAATAAGGGCATTGATACACTGGGAAGGTGACATGGCTACCCATTGCGGTTGTAGTTGCAGGCTGTGGGAGTGTAGGCATGGTGATGAAGGGAGTAGTGATAGAAAATGGGCTGGCCCAGAAGGACTGGGTAGGAGGGATAGGAACGAGGTTGGTTGGACCTCCCTCATCGGATTGGGAATCGAGTTCCTCCTGTCTATCCTGGAAAGTGTCATCCTGGTTGGATGCTGTGCCCTGTTGCTCCTTAAGCCTAGCCAACTAGATTTGTTGGTCTAGAAGCCTTTGGTTTGTTTGTGTCAAAGGTATGGAAGCGTCGAGAGTGGGAACAAACTCCTTCCTATTGTAGTAAGTGAACTCAAAGCTACATTTGCTTTCAAACTTGTTTACGTCCAAAGGCAGGTTTTCTTGAACCTTTGCACAAAGGAAGTTGTAATGCTCATGTTGCTAGGCCAAGCCCTCAGGTCCTTGGTTTTGGATCCTGAGGGATCGATGCATTTCCAACATTGGGTTCAATGATTGTTCGGCACCAGTGGTGCCTTGAACCGTGATGGGAACCTCCACATTCAAGGTGTTGATAGCGATAGTTGCAGAAGTCATTGTTATTAAGCTAGATGATTTTGCAAATGTAAAAAATGAGGAAATCAAAAAGCTAAGTAGTTTTACGAACTAAGAAGAGCAAATAAGTTGGAAAGCGACAGAAAAGGAAGGCAATCAAAGAGGCTTTATGTCTTGCTAGGCTCCTGAGGAACCTTCAAGGGGACTGACTTGTACCATATGATGCGTAAACAACTGTGAAGGGTGTCGTGTTTATGCTAGTGTGCAATAGGGTATAGGGCACGTGCAAGACTACTATAAGATGAACAAGTCAACTGGCGACCGGAGGCTTTATGTCCTATAGGGCTCCCAAGGAACCATCGAGGTGACTGATCTACATCGCACGACACGTAAATAACCACAGGAGGGTGTCACGTTTACGTTAATGTGTATCAGGGTGTAGAAGGCTTAGAAGACTACCGTGACATGTGGAAAAGGCACCAAAAGGTCCTCCTTCTAGCGCCAGAAAGACTGTAGTGACCGAAAATGTTGGTGGCTAGAAAAATGTTGAGGGACCACCAACTGCTAGCAGTCTTGACCCCTTTTCTGCGAGAGGGCCGTGATGGATGGGATGGAAATGGGGTACCCTTAATGGTCTGGTTGATCAGACAAGGACTTAGTCGATGTCTATATAACCTTTTGCAATGTGTGATTTAAAGAAAATGAAATGGACAGAACGAAGGAATGCTTAAATGCAAAGGAAACAACAAACAGCATAATATGCAATAGAGGAAATAGAAAGTAGCATAAAATGCAATAGTGAATGAGAGATAATGTAAAATGCAATAGAAAAGTGCATCGCTTTGAAGCTATGACCTCGTTCTATCAAGATGGACACAATCTGTTGCACATCATTGGGAAGTGCAGAGATCTCGAGAGTAACCAAGATGTGTAGAATGAGATGGCTGTGCACTTAAACGTGGGCTCAGTCATCAACAATGCGAGGTTCTACCAAGGTGGTAGCAAAAAATAGTATGAAATGCTAGCTAAGAACGCTAATTGTTTACAATTTCAAAACAAGAAGCTTATAATGCTTGAGGTTACTGTGCCAACTTTTTGCTTGTCAGCCAACCAGACTGTTAGCGACCAGATTGCCTAGGAAATAGACTTGGGACTGAAGAGCCTTGAAAAGGAGGATGCCAAAAGTGTGAAAAGTTAAAGTGTACTAGTGCCCAAGCCAGCCAGAGAGAGAGTTTAAGCATCATTGATTGGGGTATTTATAGGACCAAGGGTGCACAAAAGATGCGGTTTGAACGCCACGTGCCTTGGGCCTATGCTGACTTATCTGCACTGCACATTCCTGCATGACCATTGGGCAAGCCTACCACATCTTAATTACCTACCACGCTGTAATTACGCTGTCAGAGCAATGGTGCAATTAGGTGAAGTGCATTGATGTCACGTAACTGCTTACCACTTTGCTATGCTTTGTAGCGTAGCATGCTGGCGTAGCGTAGTGCCTTGTTACGTGTCTTGCTGCATGTGTAGAAAGCCTTTGAAATGTGTAGGCTATTCATTGTATGTTTGCTATGCTATGCTATGCTACGTAGCATAGCGACTAGGCTTAGTCGCAAAAACATCGCCAATCTATAAACTTTTCCTTTTGCACTACGAAGTTTGCGAATTTGCTGGTCTTGCACTTTGAGTTTCCTTCTGTCAACTTCCGTAGACTTGCTACGCCTTGCTATGCAATGTAGCTTAGCGTAGCGTAGTAGCAAACATAACCTGAGGTTAGCCAAGTTCGCATCTTTTTGATGGAAGGAGACGTTGTTGAAGGACTTAGATTTAGGTGAAGGGGTTGACTATCTAGTTTTTGCTACTCTGTGTTGCACAGCGTAGCGTAGCACTATGCTTTTGCAATCGTCTTTTGAAGTTTTCTATGCTACACATCGTAGCGTAGTGTAGTAAGACTCCTTGACTTAGAAAACCTGCTAAAGTAGATAGTCTAAAAATCATCCATCTCCTAAAGAATTGCTATAATGTTGCGCATTTTGTGAAGACCTGATGAAGCAAACATGCCTTCAAATATTTTGGGGTGTTTCACTATGATTACAAAATTGGATGGAACCCATGTAGTTCTTGGTGGCAGTGGCTCCTCCATGTGTGTCTTTCCCTTTTCTTGTGCTCTAGGTCTTGGGATTTGATGGTGTTGAAGTATGGCTTGGAGTTTCTCCTCTTGTAAGGCCTTGAGTGCCTTGGCGTGTGTGTAAGTTTGCACTTGTGCCAAAGAGGCATCCCAGTCACCCTTCTCTTTTTCTTCCGCCACCCTTTTATTCTCTATCAACAGATTATTAAGTTGCTCGGTTCTGAAAGTGTCCAGTTGGTTCTGAGAAACCTTTGGCCCTATATTCAAAAGGTTTAATACTTTCGAAATGGCTTGAATAGAGAAATAAACAGTCACACCACAATTGTTAACCATGGTGCCTTCTTCTTTATTGTGCCAAAATTGGTACATTTCCCCTAAGTACTAGACACCGCATTCAGAGAGGGTAGGCCATAATGGAGATCCTCTGAGGTGATCCCTAATAGCCTCAAGAGCGAACTCTGCGAAAGATTCAAAATTTAATTCCACAATCACAGCAGTGAATGTGGACCTTTCATGGATATCCTGAACACAATCCTAGGGCAACGTGAGATGTTGTCCCTGTTCAAGTGCTGTAGCAGCTCCTCCTTCTACCTGCATGGACTGTATATTAGTAGGGTCCTCTTGATGAATGCTAAATGATTGTTCCTCCTGCTCTACATGTTGTCCGGCAGGGACTTGTTCTTTGCCTCTCCTAGGTCATTTACTTCCACCTTGACAGGACCTTCCTGTTGTCCACGTTATGGGGCCATTTGCAATCACAAAGGGCCAACCGTTAGTAATGTTGTTACCAAAGTTAGATTATACCTTACTACTTTCCTTAGTAGATTTACTTTATTTCCATGTGATGTTAATTATTTGAAGAACATGTCCCCAAAAGATTATAATGTTGAGTCCTCTTTGCTTAGGTGGTTTCCAAATTTAATTTTATGGTATAGCTAAGGGGATGAAATTGTTTTTGACACATTTTATTCTTAATTTTACAACTAATTACCCTTAAATATGTCCTTCGGGTGATGATGAATTTCAAAAAATTTATGTGCTATTCGACGTGTGCCTCTCCCCCAGAACTAAGCTGAACACTATGGGTTCAAGTAGGTTCAGATCGAATGAAAATTGGAGTATCAGCGAGTGAGATATAGGTATAAAAGCTAGGGTCTCATAATCGCAAGTTGTAGAGAAAAATTTGAAACATTCCCCTGCATGAATAGTGGACAATGATGGTAAGTGTTGCGA
>MNCI01008066.1:337084-381781 GCA_015680685.1 Gnetum montanum | reverse complement strand
TAACAAGAGTTTAAGGGTGAGAAGAGATTAACTAAGAAAGAAGTAAATAAAAATTAAATAAATAATTAAACTAAGTGAATGCTGCAATGATGAAGTAATCTTGATCTTTATTTCTGGTCATGTGCGTGTTCAAGTACGTCACAGTCGAATAAAACTTCCATACAATTACAATCACCACACTGTGGGCATACACTGGGAGGAAAAGGGTTGAGAGAAAGAACTACTAAAAAACTTACAATAAAATCTAAGAACTAATCCCTAGAACAAGGAAAGCCACTTCTTATTTATAGAAATTGAGGCAGGCTGCGATATCACGTATGTGATATCACGGCTGATGCAATATCGTTGATGAGATATCGTGACTGCGATATCGGGGGTTCGATAACTGGGCCTGATAGACCATATCTTATATTAGGGATTTAATAATAGGGCTTCGATAACTGGGCCTAATAGACCATAACGCATCACCTGGCTTGTTCAACTAAACTTTAACTATGACTTTTTCTTTTATAGTTTTTTGGAAGAGCCTTTTGTTTAAAGAAATATCCTCTATTACAATAGTCTATGAATAAAACCATAATTTTCCTTGATGAAACCATCCATTTTCTTGTGTAGCATTCATTATTTTCTTAGCATAATTAATTTCCTACATGTGACTTAAATTCTAAGTCATAAACTGACAAAGGACTTCAACTTCAAGAGGAAGCAAATCTTCTTCTAAAAGTAATTTTTTCTAATTATGTATGAAAAAAGAAGATCGCTATGCAACACACCCATATAATAATATAGGGTGGACAAGATTGTAAAAAAGTTTTCTTCTGATCTCCCATGCCAAAATTTGTTTCCTACTACAGTTATTTCTTAGAGAAAATAAAGCTCACGTGCCACTTGAAAAACTTTGAGTAATAACTCTATTCCAACTATAATTATTGGAATATTGAACTTCCAAATATTTATAAGATTCACTTATATCAAGTCTTTTTTCTCTAAGGAAAAAATTGTAATTTCTATTTTTAATACCATAGACTAGAATTTTGTTCTTATCAATATTAACTTTCATATTCGAATGGTTGTAGTAGTCATGGAGAATTTAAAACATATAATTTAACCTTGCAGCTAATTTTGCAATCAAGGCCACATCATCTACAAAGAGAAGCATGTTAAAAAACAATTCATACACTAACATACCATGTTTAGAAGCATTTTGCATCCATTCATCCAATTCATCTATAAATATGCCAAATAAGTAGGAGAAAAAGGACAACCTCCGTTTCATCTATAAATATGCCAAACAAGGTAGGAGACAAAGGGCAACCTTGTTTAGCTTCAACTAAGCTATTGATAATTGTTCCTTATCTAGTTAGATTATCTTCAAAAAGAATGTTAACTATCTTAGAGATTCTTTTAGTAGTAGAAAGAAGATCCTGTGGAATGTTAATGCTATCTAATCTCTTCCAAAGTTTATCTCAAGTGACAGAAACATAAGCCTTCAAAAAATTAATAAAATAGATAAAATTTGTATAGTTGGGCCTTCTTCCTTTCTCTACATAATAATGCAAAGTTATTAGTTGGTCTATAGTAGAAGGATTCCTCCTGAAGATTACTTATGACTGAGCATGAAGACCTTGCATTTTTGCTTATGAACTAATTTTATTCTCCAAAATAGTGCCCAAAAGTTTAGTTAAAAATAAATTGATTACAATCAATCAATAATTATTAAGATTTTTTCTATCTCCTTTTTGAAAAGTAAGACTGCTTGACTAAAATACCAAGAGTGATCCAAACCATGTTGAAGCCCATTATTAAGAAGATTGTAAATTGCTTTGCACACCAATAGACCACCCTACTTAAGAAGCTCTACATATAATTCATTAACTTTAGCATCTTTTCCAGAAGATAATCTTTGAATTCCTATAGAAACTTCATCAAAGAATAAATCAAGAAAACTAGAGTGATCTTGCATAGTCAAGTGAGCCTCTTGATTAAAAAGGTACTTGAAGAAAGTTTAAATAGCAGATAAGGAAAAATCCCAATCATGCTGCTATTTATCTTAGAATAAATTCCAAAAGCTCTTTGTATTTGAGTGGAGCTTACAAATCATTCTTTCTTTCTCTTCTTTAATGAACTTCCTTTTCTTACAATGAATAAGCTTTCTATAATTATTCAGGATTGAAACATCAAAATGTGAAGCTATAATATCTTAGGAGTTAAACAATCCACATCAAACTTGGGTTTTCTACAAGAAAGCCTCGTATTAATATATACTTGAGAAGCTATAGAAAAAATAGCATGAGTAAAATCTACCTCATTGTCATTGTTAACCAAACATGTTAGCCACTCTTGTTTGAAAATCTTGATGAAGGTCTTCTATGAAATGATGAGTTCTATATTTCTTATAATGAATATGATGAATTGGAGTAAGAATAGTGAATTTTAGGTAATGATGAGGAGGTTTGGGAAGTTTTTCTTTCATTTGAAAGTTTTTCATTGTATTTATATTATTATGAGTAGATAAGAAAAGATCAATGCAAGAGTTACATTGGTACCTAGTAAAGGTGAAATGAGAGGATGAAGGAAGTTTGCTGAAGCCATTAAGAATTAAAAGATCAAAGCAATGATTCCACTCTAAGAAATGAATACCCCTATGATTTGTACTATGATTAGTAGTTGATCTTTTTTGAACTAAATAGAGCTTTTTATTGAAGCTTAATTGAGAATTTCAAAAAAGCATTTAAATATGAAGTTGTCCAACTTGAATGTTAAAATCAACATAAAGAAAAAATTTACTAAGCCTAAGAATTTTGCAACATCTTAACCTAGGTACTAAAATTGACGCTCTCATGAAAGATTAGTGTAATTGTAGATAGAACAATTCCTTAAATAATAATAACAAAAAACAATATAAAAAACCTTTGAAATGCCTTTAACTGGGGATGTGTTGACATGATCTTGTCAATGCATAAATGTTGACGGAGTGTCTAGTCTTGCCTATATAAATGTGTGCACCTACCGCATTTAAGGCATTTGTTCATTAGTAGAATAGTGGAGCTCTTGTAGTTTATTCTTTTGAGAGTTAGAATATTTTCTAAGTGCCCAAAGTAGGAGTTAAGAATTGTATGGATTTTTATTTGAGCATTGATGTACTTGGACACTTTAGTGTGAATGGTAATAAAGATGAGCTTTTTGATAAACCTTGCATCACTTGGAATTAGCATAATATTGACTTTAATGCACTTTATTGTTATGCAATTCACTTTCATGCATTTAATTAATTAATTGAATATTGATAATCAATGCAAATAAGTATGACCACCTCAAGCATACGTTAATACTTGGTAATCCCAGTACCATTTGGTAACCTAGTAGTGTTGCAATGTGTTCAAGATGTGTATGGTAGGTGGGAACGAACGCTTATGTTAGGATTATATTAAAGCATTAGTTTCTAGATTAACTAAGAATTTAATTACTTTATTTTTATGCTTAGGATAAATAGATAAAAATATAAAAGTTATAGAAATCATGTACCTCAGTTACATTAACCATACCATTGAACCTCCATAAGTGGAATTGAGAAGACAATGATCATGTCCTTAAGTTCACTACCTAGATAATGTGCACTTAGAGAGTTAAAGTCTATGGAATTCAACCAGATCACTTAGTGAACACTGGTGATTCATATGGTTGGGCGTAGGGACTACTTCTACTCATCATTGACATTGTTGTCATGGACTTTAGTTAGCTACGTGTGCTACCTAGGAAGTTAGTGAAATTATTCAATGCATTGTAATGAACCTTAAAGTCAAAATAATTAAGCAAAATAATAATAACAAAAGTAGTTTGTTTCCTAAATAATTAATGGCTTCTTCTTGCAAGGATAACTTCCCACCATTTTTTACAAGTGATTCCAATCAGTAAAGGAAAGAAGGCGCAAAACCACCTATGCCCCGACAATGCAAAGTGGTCTATACACATTCAAATGAATACACTTTGGATTTTACCTTCATCCTGCACTAGGATGAACAACTATGGTGGGGGAACATGGAGGAGAACATTGTGTTACCTCTTGATCAATCAATTCTTATGATGTTGTTTCATAATATCATGAGATTGGGCATTGCAAGACTCAATGCTAAGTATGAGGTGCAAGATAATTCCTATAGGGATTATCATCACATAGAGACCCAAAGAAAGAAAGATCAGTAGATGGAAGCTCCCTATGAGACGTCAAAAGATAAATGGTTCTCAAACCCCCTATTCTTGTTGGGCCAAAAGGAAGGGAAAGATTCCTTCTTAGGAACTTTCCAATACACTAACTCTCATCCTCTCCTTGATGAGGATGTTGTCAATCAGCATCTACAATCCACTATAGATAATCCTAGTTCTAGAAAGAATGGATTGCATGATAGTGGGGCCTCAAAGGAAGGGAGTCAAGGCAGGAACAATGATAAGCACCATGATAATGATAAACATGATGATCATGGTAGGGACAAGAGAAGAGAAAGTAGTAGGCACTATTTTGATGTTGGCTCTCCTTCCTCTTCACCTTCTTCATCATCATCATCTTCCTCCTCCAACTTTAACTAAAGCCACATGGGAAGAGATTATGATGGAGGTGATTGGCAAGATAGAGATGATCATAGATCCCACCAAAATAGTAGAGACCAGGGGTTTGGGTAGTCAAGAGGGGTCCACCATAGAGAAAGAAGGAAAAATAGAGGGCATCATAGGTATCATGGCCATCACAGGGGCCATGACTGTGATGAGCCTCTGCTTGCCACTAGAAACATGTTGAACATTGCAAAGGCTATGAGTTTATCAACAAGGCACATGAAGAAAAACTAGAGAAAATGGTTGGACATGAATAATATCCTTAAGTTTGAAGGAGGGTATAATTCTGATCCATAGAATCATCTCCAAGCATTTCGCAATGCATGTGCCTTACCAAACATAGGAAACAAATGACATACATTGAAGCTGTTTGTTAGGACACTCATCAAGGAAGCTGAAAGTTGGTACGTATCCATGGAACTAGAATCAATCTAACGATGGAGTATAATGATTGAATTGTTAAATGAAAAATATGAGATGTACTCTTAAGTGTCTAACTTGAGAAGGTAGATCCAATGTTGGAAACAAGGCACACATGAATCCTTGGATGCGACCATGGGTAGATATTACTCAGTATTACACTGATGCCTAGGCCATGAATATGTGCCATATCATAGATGGGCTCCAAAAAAAAATGAGGAGAACTCTTGGGATCTATGCTAAAGAGAGGCTTTCAGAGCTAAGGGTCCATTAGAGCCAAAGGCTAATTGAGCAAGTGATGAAATAAGAAAGTGAGCTAAGGAAATGGAAAAGTAAAGGAGTACTACTAGGATCCTTCCATTTGCAAAAGGGAAGTCCAGTTTTGTGACAATGAGGAGGAGGCATCACTTGATGAAGTGGTGCAATGAAAAACCTTAACAATACAAAAATATGTTTTTGAAATATCAACCAAGGTTGATAAAATATGGGACTCTTTAGATGAAAGGTTCCAAACTGCTCTCAGAATTGTTGAGGAGACCAAAGAGCAAGGTGGTGGTTGTGACAAAAGAAGAAAGAAGGAAGCTAAATGTGCCCATTAGAAGAATAAGGGAAAAATTTCTACAGTGGATGAGGTTTCAAATTTTGAAATAGATGATGAAGGATGTGACATATGCTAATATGAACATGCTAAGGGATGTTTTCCAGTTGTGTCACATTTGCAAGAATCTGGGGTGTATGCATTGAGTCCTTGTTTGGAAAAATGGAAAACACATAGGAGGTTGCCTTATCCTCAAGGCAACTACAGGTAGTTTCACCAACAAACCTACTATTTGAGTGGAGTGCCACATCAACCTCGCAAGTAGTACCAATAGTGGAAACACTCACAATCATGGGGGATTCCACCACCAAGGTAGCAGTACCCTTACCATCAGCTAGATCTATATAGGTACTATGTTCAACAACCCATTTCTTGAGATGACTCTTCTAGTCATAGTTCTTTTTAGCACCACTACTACCCTCCTAAATATTATAAAGCATAATCTCCAAGATAAGAGTTCCCATTTTACTATTACCCTCTTCATCCTTCTACACCTATACCTCCACCCTCAACTTAGTTACCACCCACTTCATCCATGTAGGATGAAATACCAGCCCAACCATAGTAGAGAAATGCCAAAAGGGCTATTAATCTATAGTCAACTTCTTAGCCCAGTGGTTCACACACTAAGCCTTGAAAATGATCCTTTTTCTAAACCAGTAGTCCTACTAAGCCCACATAGACACCTATGATTGTTGATCCTACTTCTCATTCCTCCTCTGCAACATCCTTTGAGATCCCTTCA
The DNA here is from genome assembly GCA_015680685.1 of Gnetum montanum. Classification (NCBI taxonomy): domain Eukaryota; kingdom Viridiplantae; phylum Streptophyta; class Gnetopsida; order Gnetales; family Gnetaceae; genus Gnetum; species Gnetum montanum. The sequence continues at coordinate 375,410 of MNCI01008066.1, read as the reverse complement.
AACAAAACACCTCCCAAAGTGCACATGGTAATGTTAACCCATGCAGTCACTGATTGGATAAAGGTTGACCACCTTCCCAGTAAGAGATTTGATCCTAGAAGTTCCCTCATTTACTTGAAAATCACTGGGAATGACTTTGAGGTTCTTTTGGACTCAGGTTTTGGTGTTAATTTAATCTCACAAGAAATGTACAAAGTTTGAAACCTGCCTCTACCCAAGAAGAGTAACATTTTCTTAGAGTTATCAAATTAGTCCATCACTGTCCCCTTGGGATTGGTGGAGGACATTGTGACCATAGTCTATGGGTGGTCATATCTTGTTGACTTCCTAGTGATATGATTGGATAATTGCAAGGGGAACTTCCCTATCATTATGGAAAGATCTTGGCTAAGTATTATTGATGCATGGTTGGAAGTTAGAGACCTCTCCTTGGATATCTCCAAGGAGAATGAATTTAGAAAGATAGAGAAGAAGTGCATTCCATGCATTGTGTACAGTGACACAGGGTACCACTACATGTAGAAATCATGGATGGATAAAAGTACAATGTTCTCATCATTCAGGAAGTGTGTAGATGTCACAGAGGTTCAAAGATGCCTATACACAGTAGCCACAAAATAGGAGGTCATCCAATGACTAATAATTGAAAAAAAGATTAGTTCAACATTATGCATGGAATAGACTAAGAGCCTCACAAGTGCCTATGTTGAAGGCATGGATGAATTGGATCAAGTCCATCACTAGCTCTCCAATGACCATGATGAAAAAAATTGGGGAAATTTAGAAATCCCTAAGAGCTTCAAACAAGAGCCCCTTAAATTAAAGAATCTATAAGCTAGAATGAAATATGCCTTTCTAAACAATGGCAAGCTAGTTATCATCAATGCCAATCTTGCTCCTATATAGAAAAAGAAGTTGTTGGAGGTCATCAACAAATGGCCAACAACCTTTAATTAGTCATATCATGAGCTAATAGAAATTGAACCAAGGATATGCTAGCATAGGACATATACAAATTCCTCTATTAAACTAAATAGGTAGCCATATCAAAGGTTGAATCCCAAGATCAAGAAAATTGTCAAAGAGGAGATTGAGAAACTCCTCAAGGCAAGGTTCACCTACCCCATTGATGATAGTAAGTGGGTTAGACCACTTGTAATCATCTCAAAGAAAGGTGGAAAATGGAGGGTTTGCATTGATTTCAGGCTATTGAACATGGCAACATTCAAGGATCCTTTTCCTTTACCATTTGTGAACTAGGTATTGGACACAATTTTTGGGCATTGCTATTACAGCTTCCTAGATGGTTATAGTGGCTATAACCAAATCTAGATAGTACTAGAGAATTAGGCCAAAACCACATTCATGAGTCCTTAGGGAACTTTTGCATATAGAAAGATGCCATTCAACATGTGTAATGCCCTTGTAACATTTGAATGTCTTGTCCTTAGCATCTTTCAACAAAAACTCACTAGTAAGGTAGAATTCTTTATGTGTGACTTCTCCACCTATGGTGCTATGTTAGAGAAAGTCCTAGATCATCTAGAGTAAGTGTTGAAAAGATGTGTGGAAAAACAATTAAGGCTTAATTGGCTAAAGAGCCACTTGATGGTCCAAGAGGGCATTGTATTGGGGCATATAATATCACAAAAGGGGATTGAGGTTAACCCTAAAAAAATAAGGATCATCCAAGAAATAATCCAACAACCTAAGAGAGTTAAAGATGTGAAGTCATTCCTTAGTCACACTGGCTATTATCAATGCTTCATTGAGAACTTCTTTAGGATTTCCAAATTGTTGGTGGGGTTGACAAAGAAGGATGCTCCATTTTTCTAGACTAAGGAATGCTAGCATGCATTCCAGTACCATAAACATAAGCTCATAGAAACACTAATCCTATGAGCACTTGATTGGTCCAAACCATTTTACATTATGATGGATGCATTCAATTATTCCTTGGGAGTCATGCACACATAGTTGGATTAGCATAAAAATCCCTATTATATTCACTATGCAAGTTGGAGCATTGTGGATGCACAGTTGAACTACACCATCACTGAGAAAAAACTAATGATAGTGGTGTATACCTTAAATAAATTCTGATACTATGTGCTAGTGTATAGAGTGTTTGTGTACACTAATCACATTGCAATCAAGTTGGTGAATAAACCAATGGTGGATCCGTATGTCGTATGATGGATGGTAATATTGCAAGAGTTTGATCTAACCATGGTGGATAGAAAGGGAATTGAGAATGTCATAGTTAACAACTTGTCTTGGTTGAGATGGGACAAAAAAGAGGAGGAAAGCTTACTTTTTGATCAATTTCATAATGAACTCCTCTTTACTAGAGTTGTTACTCAATGAGAGCCTAAGGAAGACAACTGGTATGATGACATCCATCTACCTACTCACTCAGGAGATGCCATAGGAGTGGGATAATAGGAAAAAATAATAGTTTCTTCACTAGGTTAAACACTTCATGGAAATTAGCAGACACCTTTACAAGGTGTAAGCTAATAGCTTGGTTCGATGATGTATTTCTAATGATGCTTAACTATGCATTCTCCAAGATGCTCATGAGGGTCGTTGTTGAGGCTATTATGGTGGATGAAGAACAACCATTAAAATCCTCATAGCATGATATTACTGACCTACACTTTTCAAGGACACCCATCACTTTTTTTGCTCCTATGGCTGTTGTTAATGTGATGGTGAGATGACCACTTGTATGAAAGGCCCTCAATAGTGGATCCAACCACTGGAGTCCTTTAACATTTGGGGCATTAATTTCATGGGTCCCATTACTCCAATTTCCAGTGGAAAGATGTACATCATCATGGCTATTTAATATTGTACCAAATGGATGGAAGCTACAATCATCATTAATTACAAATCCTCTACAGTGGCCTGGTTTGTACAACAACATGTTGTAAATAGGTTTTGGGTGTCATGTGCACTTATTTCTAACAATGGAACTCACTTTATAGGCATCACTTTTTGGAAGCTCATGCAATGCTTAGGGGTTGAACATAAATTAACAACTGATGAGTCATCAATCTATTAGGCTCTAATATCAGATACTTGATGTTAGAGCCCCGATGTTAGGTACCTGATGTCAAAGCTTCGAAGTGATGTCAAATATCTAATGTCATCTCCTCTATGCTGGGCTATAAATACAACACTTGGGTGCATGATTAGGGGGGGAGTAATAAGTAGTAGGGGAAGATAGTTTTAGTTCTCAGTTTTTGATAGTCTTTCTTAGAGTTCTATTATTCCTAGTGCATGCCTAAAATGTGATGTTTGTAATTGTATGACACCTTTGTTCAAGTGTGACATACTTGGACATGTTACACAACTAGAAATAAAGATTGAGATTACTTCCATCATTGTAGCATCCACTTAGATTATTATTGCTTTTAATTATTAATTATTTACTATTTCCTTTAGTTAACATTCATATTTCTTGCTTTTTACTATCCTTGTCATTAAGTGGAATGCATACACCTTAATCATAAGTGTTTAAGTGTAAGTACTTGGTAATCTAGTAGTGTATTGTTTGGCACACCCATTGACATATGCTTGACAATCCTAGAAGTAGTCTCACAAAGTCCAAGATGTATCTGGATGATTAAGAGTAGATACTCATTGCATGTAGGCTAGTTTACATCTTATTTTTCATTATTCATTAGCTTAATTAATTTACCTCTTTATCATTGATGAGTAGTGAGGCACCCCTATGACCAACCATACGAATCACGAAGCGTTCATGTGTGATCTAGTTGAATTCTGTAGACTTTGTTGTTTCCAGTGCACTAGCCCTTTAGAAAGTAAATCTAGCCTTAAGGTCAATCATTGTCTTCCCAATTTCACTTGTGATGTTCATTGGTATGGTTAAGTGTAATTGAGGCATTTGATTTTTATCATTTTTATGTTTTATAGTTGGGTGTTTGAATTGTACATAAAAAGGAGTTTGATTAATTAATCTAAATTAACTAATTAACTAATCATTTAACTAATCCTAACATAAGTATTTGTTCCCACTTTCCGTACACATTTTGAACCCACGTATCTACTACTAGATGACCAAGCGTTATGCTACTGGGTGTACCAAGTGATAACACTGCTGGGATTACCAAGCGAATATGTGTTATGCTAGAAGTGATTGTACTTATGTGTGTAATCTATCTCGTTTAATTGGCTCATTAGCATAATAACTGAGAAATATTTAATAAATAATTGGAAAAAATAAATGCATAACTAAAATAGCTAATTTATCCAAAGTGCTACAAGGTTTATTAGAAAGCTTGTCTTTATTGCCACACATACAGTCGTGCTTAGGTACAACAATGCTTGAATAAAGATCCATACACTTAATGACTCCTACTGCAAGCACTCAGAGGAAAAATTTCAACTTTCAAATGGAAAAAATGTAAGAGCTTTGCTACAATTATAATCTACTATGCCATAAATGTGGCTACAAGCATGTGTTTATAGCCAAAAATCATGAAAACCAACATTGCATCGATGGGGCCTCGACGATGTATAGTAAGATGCATTAACTAGGCCTTGTGGATGAGGCTACTTTGGCAAGCCCTTCTCAATGCAACTAACTTAACATGACTCATCATACTCCCATAACTAAATAAAAACTCATCCTCGAGTTTTATTAGAAAATTGGGAAGGTATGAGATTATTGATTGACTTTTCTTCATAGAAAAAAATTGACTAACTTAACAAAAAATAGAGTGTACTAATCAACACATTACAAAAAATAAAGGTGTTCAGGACACAAAATTGAACACCATGATTCAACTCTTGAAAATTGGACAAGACATTCCTTGATGATGTGAAGCTTATTGGAGAAGATCAAATGGTCCCAAGTAGTGGTGGTTCTTGAGGATTCGAGGGACCCTCACTAGCTTCACACATTGGCGATGGTTGAGGTGGCTATGGTTGTATTGTTGTTGCTATGACTTTAAGTAGGAGATGGAAAGCATCCAGTAGTGCTTTCATTTGCTCCTTCTTACTCCTAGGATCATTCACCATCCACGTAGCTTTTTTGAATGTGGGTTGAAATGGGCACATCCCAAGGACATGGATTGCTGGAAACAACTCGGCATTGACAAACTAGGCAGAAAATTGTTTGCATTCAATGTAGAATGATCTCACTATGTTCTTCAACTCCTAGTAGTCATTCATCTGTTTGGCTAGGTCCTCAATGATAGATCATTGACCTTTGAATCATCCCCTGAGAACTTCAAGTTTAGCGTTAGTAGTTTTAAGCTTCTACTTAGTGTCTTTATGGTGCTTGAACTTAGCCTTGTATAGTAGATACGAGCTAGCCACTTATTTTTCTAACTTCAACCATGGTCATCTGGCAATTAGCATTGCCAAGTTTGCATAACAGAGATTGGCCAACTCCATGTACTCTATCATTTCCTCAATTTGCAACTCCTTCAAGTGGATCTCTACCTTATTGTAGGCATCAATCCCATCAAGGATGGGCTATGACATCTCTCTTCCTTGATGGAGTTGTTGGAGGGATTCATTCATTTTCACCTTTTCCATCTAGATTTTTTTATTCACTTCTTTTTGTGAACTTTCTTGGTCCTTGTAGTGATTTTTCACTTTCTCAAATTTGAGTGTTTCATTCCTCCAGGTAGTGATCTCAATGGCCAATTTTTGGTGCAAGGTGTGTACCTCCTTCATCGATAGATTATGGTTCTTTATCGCCAATTTTCTTAGTTCAATGTTTACCCTGGCAAGCTACTCCTACTGTTGATGAATGAATTCTTGTATTTAATCTTTCTACACATCAACATTTCATAGGCAATGATTCTATGCAGACATTTCTTCATTCTTTTGGTGCATCTGATTCAAGTCCTTTTTGATTGAGTGCATTTTAGCTTCTGCTATAGATTGTTTAAAGATGGTCATCATTGCCTCTTTCTCAGCCTTCTAAAATCATTCTTGAAGCTGTTTGATAGCTTCATCTCTTATTACTACTAGGTTGAGGATTGTTTGTTTTGCAAGCCAGGCACAAAGTTTGACAACCTCCATGGCCAAGGGTTGATTTTGCTCTTGGGCCGTTTCTAGTTTCCCATTTAGAATAATGCATCTACCCCTTTCATTTAGTAGCTCTGACTAGGTTGCGGTGATGTTTTGAGGAAGATCAAAGATGTCTAAAGTCGGTTGCTTGGTTCCTACTAGTCATTCCAAAATTTTTTTATGTTGAGTTGCATCTAACTTCCAACTGATTATGCCTATGAACATCTGCACATCTTGGAGTGTAGATACATCTAGTATAGATGCCATGGGTGCATTCAACACTTCAGCTACATAATTAGCTACTACTTCTACTACTGTCTTCTATCCTTGGTGCTACATCACCAAGACAATTTCCTCTTCATCTTCCTCTAACCTCATTGATAAAGTGGTAACATCCTTAGAAATTTCTGGGAATAGATGATGTGTTGCTAATGACATCATCACCTCTTGAGTATTGGGATTTAACCTTGAGGGAAACTACGCTCTTTGGGTAGAGAAAATGGGACCACCCCTCTCTATCTGGCTAACAATTTAGGTTGCCTCATTAAGGTGACTCATTGTTGGCTAATACATAGATGGATCCACCCCACTCATTTCTACTTATTTCTCTTATTCACTCAAGAGCTGTTCTTAGATTTTCATAAATGGTCAATGGTTATGCAGGCCTTCGATGTTGTTTCTTGAGTGGGTGGTGGTGGTGGTAGCTCCTCTTCTTGAGTTATTACTGGCATTTTATCCTTCATGATTTCTAATCATGAGGCCAAGGGAACATGCCGGAGAGTGTCGTTAGAGTAGAGAAGAATGCCTACTCTTTTACAAATTTTTCTGATGAGGCATGGAAAGGGTAGGGTCTTCCTTCCATGTTCATTTTATTTGAAATGTTTGTCAATCTCTAAGTATAATAGTTGTGGAGCGTTAATGAGGGACTTCCCACTTAGAGTAGTGCATGCTCGGGCGGAGAAAGTAATCACCCTGCTTGGCCTCACTGTTTGATTAAGGTGATAGGACACAATCTTGAAATAAATCTACTCCATTGGTGTGAGCACACCATATTTCTTATGATCCATCCCATAACATCGCTGGGTCCACTCCCTCTTAGTCTTAAGATTACCTTTTGTAGACAATTCAACTAGCTGTGTTCCTATGTCAGGAAACCCAAGTGCTATGCAATGGCTTTTGTTGAGTACGACATTTGAATGTCCTTTATCTTGATAACATACCCTAGCCTTTGGCTACTCTAGAAGAGATAGGTCTCTCCCATGTACCATTACACATTAGATGTGATGATTGGCCACATGGGAGAGGTTTGCAATTGTGTCTTGACATCCTCTAGGGATTTGTCCAAAAATGGCCTAAAGTTGATCTCTTGAAAAATGAATCTTTAAATTTCCTGGGACTAAATGATGTTTAGGTAGGCTTGAGTCAATGTGACCTCAAGCCTTTGTGTGGGTCCAGGCACTTCTCCTCTTTGTGATTATTTGGTTGGCACTTCTTCCTTTGGAATCTATCACATAGATTCCACTTTGAGCTCCTCTCGAAGAGGTCTCATTGCACAGGTTGTCTCTAGTAGTTCTTGGCCTTGTTCTTGCTAGCCCCTTATAGCTTTGGATTGTTTCTCCTGTGGTTGTGAGGGTTCTCCTTCCTGCAGAAATTTTTGTTTGTGTGCCATTTGTAATCACAATAAGACCATGGATTAGTAATCATTGTGTAACCTTAAAATAATTGGGATACCTTAACACTTGAGGATAGTTACACTTAGCTAAGTTGTAATTATGGCTAATTTAATTAACTTAATTATTATTTATTTTATGTGTTATTATGAATAATTCATCCCAGTGGTTGTTGGAAGGGTTAACTTGGGAAAAATTTGATGTTTATATATGGTTAAGGTTATTAACCCTTTGGGGGAGTTAGGAAAATTTCCAAAAAAAGTTTCATCGATTTTTCATTGGAAACCTTAAGGTTTGTGGCCCCCACAATAAAGATATTACCTTTGATAACTGCAGGATTGAAAAATGGAGTGATTTGGACAAAAAATTGGGAAGTTATGAGCTATGGAAGGTTTGGGCTCTGAAAAATTACAAAACTTCCCCATGTGTTATGAGAAATTTGCAAAACATTCCAAAGTGTTTGATGGTATATACAAGATCTAAGCATTCCATCGATAAGGCCTTGTCGATGTAGTCAATGACCATTGTTGACTTGGTCAAAATTTTAAAATATAAGGAATTTTTGGATGAAATTGGGATCAAATGGAAGCTTTAGAAGACCAAGAATAGTATGAAAACATGAGAAGAGGGTGTTGAAGCTCATAAATTTGAAAAAATGGAGAAAAATTAATTTAGTGGATGAATGAAATGAAAGATTATGGAATACTGAGTAGTTTATGCAATGGAAAATGTGAAATATAGAATTGTAGTGATGTCAAAGGTAAGGAATCTTAACTAATCAAGCCAAAAGCTATATAAGTGGGTCCTCCCATAGTAGGCTCATGCCCTTTTTTCCTTTGCATAACCTCAACTAAAGGGTTCATGGGCCTTGTAGTCAATTAATGGTCATGAAAAGTTAAAGATCGACCCGAAAGAATCCATTCAATAATCCTAACACATTAGACCAAGACATGGAGCATAACATAGAACATGACAATGAGGTGAGTTATGGTAGCATGGATGGATGATAGAGAAGGTGGAATAGAGTTCCAAGTTGAGGTCATAAGAAGTCCCTTATGAAATTTGTGGTTAAAATGACCTAGGAAGTTCCATCATCAGTCCAGACTAAAACCATCCACTCTCAGTGACTTCACATCATCACTCTAAGATTGATCCACCTACTTGAGACACAAGAGTGCTTCCACAAAACAACCACCATTCCATAAGGAGAAGAAAAGGGAAGTAGAAAGTGAGAGAGAGGGCCTTAGTTAGAGGGGACCTTCAAGCATAGGTGCATGCTATTCAAGTCCCATAACCACTGCTTGTAGCCTATTTATTTGTCTAAGGGGTGTGCTTTGAATTTCCATTGTTTTTGTTATTTTTTTTTGAAATGGGAACCACACCATATGAGGACTTATTCATGTTAAATGGGTGTGCTTTGAATTCCCATTATTTTTTTCATTGTTCATTTTTTTTTGGAATGGGAACTGCACCATGTAATGACGTTATTTGACTTCCTATTAGTGGTTGGTGTGGAACAACAAAAAATCCATGAAGAACACTCAAGCACTCAAGTAAGAAGAACAGAACAAAGAGTATTGAGTCCCCTTGAAGCCACATCTTTTAAAAACCTTTGAATCCTTCCTAATTCCAAAACTACCAAGGTCACCAATTAATTAAAAGTTTATTTAATGAAAGGAGACCTCAAATTCCTAGAACAAGAAAAACCATAGAGTTCATTAGATGGGTGGATGACATGGACTCATTGCCTGTTCCATGAAAAATAAACCATGTCAAAGTCATTAGACATCAGAATTCAAAAATAGAAACCAGACATTAACAATCACTTATCAAGCACAAATCATCATTAGTAAATAACAATAGCAGCATTGTGTCTTGTGATAATAAAGTAAATTTATTAGCAAAAATGAGAAAATATCACACAAACAAAAGAAAGCAACATAAAGTAAAATATATAAAAAAGTGTAAAATAATCAAGAAATTTTAAAGGTATTAAAGATGGTGTAAAATTAGAAAAATTTGAAAATAAAAAATTTGTAAAATAAAAAACATGAAAAATAAAAAGGTAGAAAAACTAAGAGGCCATGGTAATGGTCAGCATGGATGGCCATCTTCCCCATGACTAAGTTGGAGGGAGGAGATCTAAAATATAGAATGTGGTTATCCATTTGTTGAGGCAGTATTTACACTAGGTTGTCCTGGTTCTAGGAAAGGTTTGACTTGTTGGATGTTGACCAACTACTTTTTATTTGGACTATCAAGTTTGTAGATTATCATGGCCTTAGAGGGAAAGGTTTGATTGATTATATAAGGTCCCTCTCACAATGTTTGAAATTTTTTCCTTTGGTGTACATTTGTGGGGTTCTTGTAAAGAACCTTATCTCCTAGTTGAAGTTTTACTTTCTTGATTTTAAGGTCATGATGTTGCTTGCTAAATACCTTGTTTACCTCATTCAAGGATAGGGCCACTAAGTGATTTTTGTCTAGCACATTTAGATTGATCAATATTTCCTTCTATGCTAGACTTAGGTAAGGTTTAGATCATAGGTTTTTGAGAGTGTATGGAACTTAGATTGGATTGGGAGTGTTGGAAGTTTCTTGTACACTAACTCATAGGGAGAATAGCCAATAGGAAGTTCTTAAGTTAAAAGATAAGCCTAGAGAGCATCGTTAAGTTTTGTGCTTAATTCCTTCCTATATTTGCTAATGGTTCGTGTTAGTATTTTTGTAATCTCCTAGTTGGTTACCTCTGCTTGACCATTGGCTTGGGGATGGTAAGGTGTTATTGATTTATGTTCTACCCCTAAGCATTGCATTAATTTTCTAAATGTGGCACTTATGAAATAAGTTCTATTATTAGAAATTAGTGAACATGGCATCCCAAACCTATTCATGATATTTTGTTATATAAATTTGGTAGTGGTGGATGATGTACAATCAGTAACNTTTTGTTATATAAATTTGGTAGTGGTGGATGATGTACAATCAGTAATAATTGTTGCTTTTTCCCATTTTGTGCAGTAGTCAACTACTACTATAATATACACTTTTCCAATAGACATGGGTGTGATGGGATCCATGAATTTAATGCCCCATATGTTGAAAGGTTCAAGTGGTTGAATCCACTATTGAGGACCTTCCATGCGAGTGGTCATCTCCCCATTATGTTGATAATGTTCAAAAGCCTTGACAAACTGGTGGACATTCCTAAAGATTATAGGCCAATAGTATCCTACCATCAAGATTTTTATGGTTGTGCATCTCTCTGCATAGTGACCTCTACAAGGCCCTTCATGAGCATCCTGGAGAATGCGTAGTTGATCTTCATCAGGGACATACCAATGAATTAGGCCATTGGCACACACCTTGTAAAGGTATCCATTGATTTCCATGAAGTATTTAGCTCAATAAAAAATTGTTGCTTCTTCCTAAAATCTGAGTCCTGTGGCATCTCTTGAGTGAGAAGATATGTGAGGATGCTAGTATACCATGTTGCCTTTTGAAGTATTTGTTCATTTATTACTCTTGTAAAGAGGAGTTCATCTAGAAATTGATTAGAGAACAAGCTCTCCTCCTCTTTGTTATTCCATATTAAGTGAGAGAGGTGGTTGGCAACCACATTTTTAGTCCCTTTTTGATCTACCATAGTGAGATTGAATTCTTGTAACATCATGAGCCACTGTATGACACAAGGGCTCACTGTTGGCTTGTTAATGAGGAAGCAAATTGCACTATGATTCGTATGCACAAATACTTTGTAAAAAAGCACATAGTGCCTAAATTTTTCTAGTGCATACACCACAACCGTTAACTCTTTCTCCATGATGGTGTAATTTAATTGTGCCCCCACAATGCTTCTACTTGCATAGTGGATATAGTATGAATGTTTGTTATCGTCCATCTGCATGAGCACTACTCCCAAAGCATAGATAGATGCATTTGTGATGATATGGAATGGTTTGGACCAATCTGGTGCTCATAGGATTGTGTTTCTACTAGTTTTTATTTTAATTATTGGAATGCATGTTCACATTCTTTAGTCTAGATGAAACGTGCATCTTTCTTTGTAAGTTATACCAATGGCTTTCCAATCTTAGAGAAATTCTCAATAAATTGTCGGTAGTAACCAGTGTGTCCAAGGAATGACAGATTATCTTTAATGATCTTTGGTTGATGTGTTATTCCTTGGATGACCATTATCTTTTCTAGGTTTACCTTAATCACTTTTTGTAAAATTCAGTTCCCTAGCACAATGCCTTCTTGGACGATGAGATGGCTTTTTTGCCAATTGAGTTGTAGGTTTTTCTCTACACATCTCTTTAATACTTGCTCAAGTTAATCCAAGGCTTGCTCAAAGGTAGCTCCATAGGTGGAAAAGTCATCTATGAAGAGTTCAACACCACTACCAATTTGCTGTTTAAAGATATTAAGGACCAAACATTGAAATGTTGCAGGGGCATTGCATAGGCCAAATGACATTTTACAATATGAAAAAGTTCCCTATGGACTTGTGAATGTTGTCTTGGCCTGATCTTTAGGTGTAATTTGGATTTGGTTATAGCCACTATAACCATCCAATAAGCTATAATAATAATGCCTAGATATGGTATCTAATACTTGATTCACAAATGGCAAAGGAAAGTGATCCTTAAATGTTGCCATATTTAATAGTCTAAAGTTGATGTAGACCTACCATTTACCATCCTTCTTTGGTACAATTATGAGTGGGCTAAGCCACTCACTATCCAAAATTGGATAGATAAACCCTACCTTGAGGAGTTGTTCTATTTCTTGTTTGACGATTTTCTTCAATTTGGGGTTTAGCTGCCTTTGTGGCTATCTTCTAGGCTTCCTAGCCAGGTTGGTGTAGATGTGATGCTAGCATATCCTTGGAATAATTATCATTAGGTAGGATTATAAGAATTTATTCACCACTTTCAACAAATTTTCTTTGTGTTCAAGAAAAATTTTGGCATTAATGATGACTAGTTTACCATTCTTTAAAAATGCATACTCCATATCAGCTGGTAAAGTCTTTAGTCTTAAGGGTTGCTACTTGAAGTGATCAGGGATTTCCAACTCTCATCAATAGGTATCATCATCTTCATTAGAGAGTTGGGAATGAATTTGTTCAATTTTGTATATGCCTTTAACATATGCACATGTTAGGCTCTTAGTGGGCTCCATGCATATTGTGTTGCTATCTGAATTAGCTAGCAACCACTGGGTGAGATCTTGTTTTATAGCTGCTACATATAGACATCTTTGAATACTGATCTCTTGATAACACTAATTTCATGGCTTAATGTATGTACTCTTGATTGACCAAATCTTTTTCATGCAATTGAACTAGTTATCGATGTACACAATGCATGAAATATGCTTCTTCTCCATTTTGCCTAGCTCATTTTCCTTAGATGTTTTGAGAGATAGGTCCCTTATACCTATTCTTGGATTGATTGTGCTTAACCAAGCTCTTCCCATAATGATGGGGAAGTCATTTCTATAGTTGTCTACCTTGATTACCAAAAAAATCAGTAGGATAGAACCACCCACAAACTAGGATCACAATGTCCTCTACTAATCCCAAAGGGATAGTAATTGACTGATGTACTAATTCTAGATGGATGTTGCTCTAATTAAGAGGGGGTAGGTTCTAGGCCTTGTACATGTCATGGGAGATGAGGTTAACTTTGGAACTAGAATCAAGAAGAGCTTTGTATGGCTCTTATCTAGCAATCTATAGATAAATAAGTGGACTTCCCAATTTAGATCTTTTTGTAGGAAGATTGCTAGCCTTGATATAATTAAAAATAGCATGAGTTAGCATTATATTGTAGATCCTAGGTGGCACTTATTTTGAAGGGCAGTCAAAGGTATTTGATGTAGAGGGTCACTGTGATAGAGATGCAAAATGATTAGTCAGAGTAGGTTGTAAGGGCTAAAGAGAACTACTAGGTTGGAAGAAAGGTCATTTCCTTGATCGATTATTTGGACCACTTGGTTGAAAAACTGGTTATGAGTATACAACCCTTGTAGCATTTTCACCCTACATAGATGGAGTAGGAGATAATTGGGTTGAAGGTGGAGATGCATGTGTAGACGGATGTGGAAGATGATATGGATATGGATAGGGGTTTTTCCCTCAAGTAGATAGTGAATGTGTTTGGTGGTACTTTGGAGGGTAATAGTGATGCTGGAATGATGCATGACTTGGAGAACTTCTAGGGGAGATGGGCTACTGAACATAGTGCCCATATGGATTTGGTTGCCTATAACGGTATTGTTGCCTTGGTGGTGGCATTTTCCATTATTTGGTTGGTACCATTTTTGGTATTGTTCATAAGGTTTTGGAAGAGTTTCATTGGGGTAGTAAGCTTGTTGTTAATAGTGGAACTATCTTTGATTTCCTTGAGAGGAAGGCAATGGTCTTGGAGCTTGCCTACATGCTAGGTGAGGATTCAATGCATATACCCTAGACTCTTGTAACTGTGACACCATAGGGCAACATCCCTTTGGATGTTCATATTGACAAATGTCACATTTAGTTTCATCATTAGAGTTAAACTTCACAACTTGATCTACTAAAAAAACTTTGCCCTTACCTCTTTGGTAGGCATGTTTAGCTTCTTTTCGCCTCTTGCGATTACAATCACTATTTTGCTCTTTGGATTCTTCAGCAAAATTTAAAGTAGTTTAAAATTTTTCATCTAAAGAGTTCCATAACTTTTCAACCTTGGTCAAAATGTCAGAGATATATTTTTGGATGGGCAAGGTCTTTTCGTTCACCACTTCATCATGTAGTAACTGCTCATCACAAAATTAGACCTCTCATTTTCTAATAGAAGGATCTCTATTATGCTCTTTAGCACTTTTCCTTTTTTGTAGCTCACCTTCTTCTTTTGTTACCTACTCAATTAACCTTTGTATCTGATGAGCTCTCAATTTAGATAATCTTCCTTGGGCATATACCCCAAGGGTTCTTCTTGTTTCTACTTTAAGCCCATTTATGATGTGGCAAAGTTGTTTCCTTTGAGAGTAATCATGGTCAGGGCATCGGTGTAGGAGTGAATAGTATTGGCCCATGGCAACATCTAATGGTTCATGTGCTCCTTGTTTTTAGCCTTGGATTTTCTTTCTCAAATTAGACATTCTAGAGTACATTTGGTATTTTTCATTGAATAGTTTTAACATGGTACTCCATATGTGGATAGATTCTAGCTCTAAAAACCAATACCAACTTTAGCTTCCTTAATGAGTATCCTTGGGAAAATTTTAAGTTTTTCCACTCATTCTCTATGTTCTGTAAGGCACATGCATCTTGAAAAGCTTGTAGATGTGTTTGTAGATCAAAATTGTATCTCCCCTCAACTCTTGGGATATTATTCATGTCCAAGCGCTTGATTCGACTATCCTTCATATGCCTAGTTGGGATTTTCACTGCCTCTACAATGTTGAGAATACTTTGAGTTACCAATAGAGGTTCATCATCATTACTATGTTGATGACATTGATGATGGTTTTGGCCATCCCTTTGATTTTGGTGGCCTTTAAGATCATTGTTATTTTTCTGGTCACCTTCATCATGGTTTTTTTGACAACGGCTTCCATGAGAACCTTTAGATGAGGAGGAATTTTCAGAAGTAGATGAAAAGGATGAAGAGGAAGGTGGACTACCAATACCACCATGGTTTCTACCACCACTCTTACATTTGTTATGATCTTTGTCCTTAGATCCCTTGTTTCTGCAATGTTTACCCATTTCCTACCTTGGCTCTCACTTTTTCCTGAATCTAATTTATGAATAGTTGATCACAGGGTTAGGTTGACACCCTTATCATTAGTAGTAGGGGGTGGGAAATATTCATGTTAAGAACCTTCCAAGGGAGGATCCTCATTGTCCTCTTAATTTAGTAGGAACAAGGGGTTAGTGTAATGTTTTCCCTTTGTAGCTTCATGGAGTTTCTCCTAACATTGATCTCATTTATGTTGTGTTTTAGTGGGACAATATTTTTGAGTGTCATATCCATCAACAATGTATTAGTTGTGAAGATCTGCTATGCCCAACTTCTTAAGGGTTTTGAATAGCATCCTAGGCACAGATCTATCAAGGGGCAAGATAAAGTTGCCCTCCATATCATGCCATCAAAGCTATTCATCTTAATGTAGGATGAAGGTGAAATTTGGCACAAACTCATCTGGATGAGTGTATACCACTTTGCATTCTTGTGGGACCAGTGGTTTAGTGTCTTTGGACTTGTGAGAAGAAGAAGAAATTTTGCAAAATAAAATAAAATAAAATTGTTAGCGTGCCTTTATAATTTTTATGTATAGTGGGAATGATATTGACCTTGAGATTCGTACAATGATATTAATGGTGTTCACTTAAATCTAAATAGTGCATGTTCTGCAAATAAATTCCTTGGCAATAGTGCTAATGATGAGCAGTGAGATACCCCTATGTCCAACCATACAAATCATGAAGCGTTCACACACGATTTGGTTGAATTTTGTAGACTTTATTGTTTCTAGTGCACTAGCCCTTTAGAAAGTGAATCTAGCCTTAAGGTCAATTGTTGTCTTTCCAATTACACTTGTGACCTTTGTTGGTATGGTTAAGTATAACTGAGGCATTCAATTTTTATCATTTTTATGTTTTATAGTTGGGTTCCTAAATTGTAGATAAAAAGGGATTTGATTAACTAATCTAAATCAACTAATTAACTGATCATTTAACTAATGCTAACATAAGTATCCATTCCCACTTTTTGTACATGTCCTAAACCCATGTGTCCATTGCTCGGTGACCAAGCACTATGCTATTGGGCATACCAAGTGATAATGCTACTAGGATTACCAAGCGAATACGTGTTACACTCAAAGTGGTCATATTAATGTGTGTAATGTATCTCATTTAAGTATCTCATTAACATAATAACTGGGAAATATTTAATAATTAATTACAAATATTTAATAAATAATTGAAAATAATAAATTCATAAATAAAATAGCTAATCTATCCAAAGTGCTGCAAGGTTTATTAGAAAGTTCATCTTTATTATTGCACACATTGTCCTTCTTAGGTACAATAATGCTCGAATAAAGATCTATATACTCAATGACTCCTATTGCAAGCACTCAGAGGAAAAATTCTAACTTTCAAATAGAGAAAGTGTAAGATCTTTTCTGCAATTACAATCTACTATGCCATAAATGTGGTTTCAAGCACATATTTATAGCCAAAAATCAAGAAAACCAGCATTGCGTTGATAGGGCCTCATCGATGCATGGTAATATGCATCAACTAGGCCTCATGATGCAACCAACTTAATGTGACTCATCAATCATCATTAGGAGCAAGGTAGAATTTGACAACATCATACGTCTCACTTTGAACTAAACCATATGTGACAAAGCTACCGTTAGTCCAAGTGGGAAGACAACGAACTATGATCAGAGCATAACGATCTAGATACCACATTGTGTATGAACACTTGTGATTTGTATGGTTAAGTATAGGGGTAGCTCGTTGCTCATCAACAACTTCATACCACCCCCATGCCAATGGTCAAGTGGAGGTCACTAATTGGGAGATAATAAAAATATTAACAAGAACCATTAGTAAATATAGGAGGGATTGGAGCATCAAACTCAATGATGCCCTTTGTGCCTATCGATTCACATGAAAATTCCTATTGGCTACTCTCCCTATGATCTTGTGTATAAAAAATTACCAACTATTCCTATCCAAGTAAAGCTTTGTACACTTTCAACAGCTTGTGACCATTGCCTTAACCTAAACCTTGCATAGAAAGAGTGATTAATGAATTTGAACATGCTAGATGAGAATTGACTAGTTTCCCTATCATCAAATAAAGTGCACAAGGCATATAATAAAAAATTACATGATCTTAGAATCATGAAAGTAAAATTTCAACAAGGAGATAAGGTTCTATATTGTAATCCCACACACATGCCAGAACGAACCAAGTTCCAAATGTTATGGAAGGGACCTTATTTTATCTATAAAACCTTTTCATCTAGGGCCATGCTAATTTACAAATTTGAAAACCCAAACAAGAAACTACTAGTTAAGACACAACAACTCAAGTCATTCTAAGAATCCAAGATAGCTAGTGACTAGAACACCTCAACAGATGGACAAGCATGCTATATTTTTTAGATCTTCTCCTTCCAACTTAGTTGTGGGGGATATGGTCATCCATGCTAAAATAATCAAAGTGGCTCCTTGTTTTTTCATTTTTTTCTATTTTCAGAATTTTTACACCATTTTTAGTATGTTTTCTCTTAAATATTTTATGTTTTTTCTATATTTTACTTTATGTGGTTTAATTTTTCTTATGTTTTTCTTTTCTTTCTTTATTACCACTAGAACTTCGTGTAGTTGTAGCTGTTAATTAATGGTGGTTTGTACTTTATAATGTTATTTAATTGTAAATGTCTAGATTCTATCTTTGAATTTTGATGTTGATAACTAAGACATGGTTTCTTTTCATGATAATAGGTAGTGAGTCCACGTTGATGAGTGGCGAGGTACCCCTACACTCAACGATACGAATACAAGTGTTACACGTGCGATTCGGTCAAACTCCGTAGACGGACTAGTTGTGACACCTAGACAGTGAGCCTTAGGTTGCAGTTCATTGTCTTCCCACCTAGACTAGTAGTATCTTTGTCACGTATGGTTTAGTCTAGAGTGAGGTGTATGATGGGTTTCTAACCTAATGCTACTCCTGAAGGCAATGAAAAGTAATGTTAACTAAGCTAAGAAGGAAAGGATAAGAGAGAGTCTAAACTAGCCTAAGTGTGATGAGCATCCATTCCTTAATCATCCAAACACATCTTGCACCTCGTGCATGACTACCACTGGAATTACCGAGCGCATGGCCTAGGTACGCTACTAGGTTACCAAGTAGTCACACTTAAATGCTCGTGATTAAGTCATACTCATTCTAGGTTTTAACATGAGATAAGGGTGAGAAATATTAACTAT
The DNA here is from genome assembly GCA_015680685.1 of Gnetum montanum. Classification (NCBI taxonomy): domain Eukaryota; kingdom Viridiplantae; phylum Streptophyta; class Gnetopsida; order Gnetales; family Gnetaceae; genus Gnetum; species Gnetum montanum. The sequence continues at coordinate 356,675 of MNCI01008066.1, read as the reverse complement.
GAAAGTAGTATATAAAAATTAAATAAAAATTTAATTAAACTAAGTGAATGATGCAATGATGAAGTAATCTCGATCTTTATTTCTGGTCATGTGCGTGTCCAAGTACGTCACACTCAAATAAAGGATGCCATACAATTACAGTCACCACACTATAGGCATACACTGGGAAATATTCTAACTCTAGAATGATAAAAGTACAAGAGTCTAACTAAGGGTCTAAATCTAAGTGGAGAAACAAGGGAGAGCTTCCTCTTATTTATAGAACTAGCGGAGGGCTGCGATATTGTGTCAGCTGTGATATCATGTATGCGGTATCACGGGTGTGATATTGTGGATGCATTATCGTGGGTGCGTTATCGCAGCTGTCAGAAAATTCATGACTCATCACATGTCATCCACTGATCCACATAACTCTATGGAATTCCTTTATTTTGGAAATATGAGGTTTCTTCTTAAATGAAACTTATAATGAACTTGTGATCTTGGTAGTTTCCAAACTTGGGATGGATTAAATGGATAGACAAAGATGTGAATTCAAGGGGGTTTGAAAATTTTTATACTTGCCTATCTTCTATGATGCATTTGTATCTTCATGGGTCCTTTGCCATTCCTATGTTGACTAATAAATAGGAATCTAAGTCTTTGCATGGTGTGGTTTCTATCAAAAATACAAAAAAAAGTGTTGGGGGTGGGGGTGTGGTGGGGGGAAGGGTGGCGAGGGAAATTCAAAGCACATCCCTTAGACTCAAATATGAAGAAAGGGCTATAAGCTTTGGTTATGGGGTTTGAAAGAGATGTTACCCATGCCCAAAGGAATCCCTCTAACAAAGGTCCTTTTCATTTCTTGCTTTTCTCTTCTTCTCTCTTTGGAATGTCGATTGATCTATGAGGATATTCTTGTCCCTTGGGGGGATGGGCTAGTCTAAGAGTATCTATGCAAAGTCACTAGAAGTGGTTGATCTTAATTCAAACTAAGAATGGATTTTATTAGGTCATATTAATCACAAAATGCATAAGGGACTTCATGTGACCATGATCTAGGACTCTATTCCACACTCTCTTATCCATCTATGCTCTCCATCACTCTCCTCACTACCTATCTTATGTTTATTTTAATGTCTTTATTTGATACAATCAAAGTTCTTTGATGGTTTCTATAGTGATTTGGTCCTTAACTAACCACAACCATTAATCATCCATGGGTTCCATAGACTCCTTGGTTTGAGGGGATGTAAGGGCATCAAGAGCATGTGCTTGTTATGGGAAGGATCCACTTGCATACTCCTTGGTTGGACTGGTTAAGTTTCTCATCCATTAGGCATTTTTACTTTCAAATATTTTACATTCCACATTGATTACATCCAATTTTCACTCCTTATCTAATATTCTACTAATGAAATATCCTTTTTTGTCCATATTCTAGTCCTCTTCAAGCATTCTATCATGTTCTAGGCTTTTCTAGCTTCCTTTGGACTTCAATCATATTCAAAAACTCTTTATTTTCCTTAGCTTTTACAAGTGCAAAATTTTTCTATATATTTTCATTGATGCAACCTCATAAATGTAGCCCCTTGCATGGATGTGAACTCATCAATGTGATCATGTCAAAAGAGTATAAGGGGCTTGTATTGCTTGGGGCCTCAATGAGGATCCTGCTAGCATGACAAAGGGAGATAGTGAGGTAGACATCACCAAGGCTGGGTGAACAGAGTGAGATTGCACTATAAAAGGTATTGATGAGAATAAGGAAGTAGACTAAGATACAGGTTATGTTTAGCATGTGCGAATGATGGGTGTGGATCCAAATATGGTAGGATACATAGGAGGAGAGTTGGGCTAAGGGACTTGTCCTATTAATGAGGTGAGAGTTGTGGAGTTGGGTTTAGATGTTTGGGGAACTGAATTTTGGAAAAGACTTCCAATAAATATGTCTAACTCATATTCCTCTTCATGATGATCCTTTGAATTAATTCCCTCACTAAACTCATCAACCTCTATGAGATGTATGAGCATTTATGCATAAAATTTTGTGAGGGGGATTTTTTCATAAGAGGACAGAATCTATTCTTTTCTATCTTGGAGTATGATTTCGAATTGATGATTAGTGTTAGATTTGGAGAATGGTATTAAGAGTCTAGCTTGTATCTTGGCATAGAGAAGGTTGTAGAACTCTTCGTTGATAATTGCAAAGTTTGGGTTTTTGCCCTTTTGTCTAAGTGATCACCTTTGTTTTATGATCATGGGATCCTTTGGATCATAAACATGAATTGCATCTTGGTTAGATGTTATATTTGTTAGGTTAAGAAGTAAGATGGTTGATTAGTTGAAAGACATGATGCAAATGCAGTTTTAGCTTTTTTACTATTTTTAGTAAAAATGTAATAATTAGGATAATTGACTAACATAGTTGATCAAAAATGGAAAAGTAGTGGAAAATTGTTGCTAAGTGGTGAAAATGAGAAATGTGGTTTATCTACGAAATGGAATTAAGTTTTCCCAACATAAATGGATTTTCTCAATAGAATTGGATCTTCCTAATGGGAATGGATTTTCCCAAGAGAATTGGGTTTCCTAGCAAAATTGGGATTTTCCAATGTAAATGATTTTTCCAATGAAATTGGGTTTTGTAGGTTTGGCATATCCCAACCAACTACGTTAGTTGATGGGAGTGGAAAATGTGGTTTATTTTGCTAGATTTCCTAGTAGATGGAATTGCATTTTTTTTGGATTTGGGTTTCCTAGGTAGCCCCTGGGTTTCCTAGGTAGACTATGATAGCCCCTAGAAATCTAGCAACTACTGTGAAAATACAATGAAAACCTAACTACATTGCTTTACAAGGTTTTAACAAAATATGTTCACAGATTTGAGAACTTTAAAACGTGATAGTTGAAATGTATTTTCACCAAGAATTTGGGTGGAGGCCCTCCTTCCAGTGCTAGAAAACTATTGGTGTTTGAAATTTTAGTTGTTGGAATGGAAACCAAAAGATCCAAGTGCTGGAACTATTTTAATCTTGAATCCCAAGGGCCTCCAAAAAATTGAATTCAAGGTACCCTATGTGGTCTTGCTGATCAACTAAGGACTTATGGAATGTAAATGGAAATGGAAAATTAAAATGTAGACATAGAATTAAATGAAATTAGAAATGAAGATGAAAAAAAAAAATGTAAACATAAATGAAAATGAAGTTTCAATTACAGATTTGAAAATGAAAAAAAGTGCAAAAATGGAAATGTGAACTAAAACTTGCATAACATATATAATAACTTTATAAAAAAATAAAGAATAAGATTCACAAGGTATAGATTTTGTGTCTAAAGTTACTAGAAGTTGATGGTAGGAGATTGAAGTCCATTGGAGAAGTAGGTTGTATTCTACTGCAACTCCATGATCCAGTTTCTTCCTAGCTCTAGTTTCTAGTAACTTTTTGTTAGTTTCCACTAGGATTTGCAATGTGGTTATGGAAATGGATTTTCAGTTTTGGTGTAATGGTAGCTACATGGGAGTCTTTGTGCCTAGTGTAGTGCCAGTTTATGCTACCAAAAAGTGGAAGTAGGGTTGTAATAGGTTTTGTGAATTGTAAAAATGCCAAAATTGTTGTTACAAGTGTAATGTTTGGAATTTTTGCCAAGGCTTGCAAAAATGCCGAAGTACTAGGAATGCAAACATGTTGGAATTGCCCAACTATTGGAACCTAAAAATGGTGTTAACAATGGGTATTTACAAGAATGTTGTGACTATTTTAAGTCTGTGCACCATTGACATGATTGCTAATAGATTGATGTCAATTTGTAGGTGCAATGGTTATTAGATCTCAGCATAGTTACCATTTATGGTAAGCTTGGTATGAACTACAACCAAAAAACCCATCCATTTATCATAAGTAGTAAATATACTTTTGGGACTATGCTGACACCATTCTTACTATGCTAGTTTTGGTTTAATGTCATCTATTTTTAGTGTAGTTACCATTTATGGTAAGTTTGGTATGCACTATAGCCATAAAACCTACCATTTACTATAAAATAGTAAATGGACTTTTGTGACTACACTAAGGTGGTTTGGAATGTCAAAAACTGATGGAAAATGGAAAAAAGTTGGAAACATGGGGAATGTTGGGAAACTGCTAAAAAAATGTTGGAAATTGCTAGAAAATGTTGAAAACCACTGGAAAATGGTGTCTACATTGGCTGTATAAGACTTGGGATGACTATGCTGGCCATTGTTGGAAAAATAGAAATTCCAACAATTCCAACATTGCACTTCCACTTGCATCTTGGTGGTGACTACACTAGCTATTGTAGCACCACTGTCTACTGTAGATACTATGTCTACTATAGCTATTGCATCTATTGAAAATGGCTCTAGCGTAGTTGGGGCTATACCCATATAAAAATCCATGGAAATGCAAATTTTAGCCATTTCCAAGGCATTTGTAGGCTTCTCAAGCCTAGATATAGACATGAGACACCTTTCTTTACTTGGGAAGTAAGGCAAGTATAACTTTTGAAGTATTTTTTGGCCTCAAAAATTTGAAGTATGTAAGATTGTAGCTCATGGACTACATATCTCACATTTACAATGAATCCTTGTATCTAGTTGGGAAATGAAGGTTAAAATATGAATTTTTGGTGGTTTTTCACTCTTGTTGCCTCTTGCAAAAAAATGATAAAAGATAAGGTGCCACCAAAAGTGCAAGAAGAGAAGTTGCCACCACCACTCCTCACCTAGGAAATAGCACTGAAGGCTTGTGTTTCTATTGAGTGCATGCAAAAAATTTGTGAGAAACTCCTATAGCTGTAGTAGGGTAGACTAAATGGTAAGCCCTCTAGCTATCAAACTGCACTAAGCCATCTAAACAAGGTCACTTGTACATTTAGGCACTTGGAGGACACGATGCTAATGTTTTTTATCCAATGAATATAGGCACTTACAAGTTCAAATCCTAGTGCCTGAGAGGTAATAGTGTCCCTTCCTAGATAACATCAATTTCCAGAGATCTTTGGAAATGCCACTACCTTCTTCATGCACTTAGAGAGGATTGAGGGGGCAATTGTCTTGGTGATGCAGCATCAAGGGTAGGAAATAGTGACTGAGATGGTGGCTGAAAGAGTGGCAAAAGCACTCAATGCTCCTACGACCTCTATGCCTAATGTTGCCACACTCAGGGACATGGAAACATTTGTAGGAGTAATAAGTGGAAGGTTCAGTAAAACTTAGCATGAAGAGTTATTGGACCAACTAGTAGAAACTAGATAACCACTGTTAGAGATCTTTGATCTTCTAGATAATCTAGTTGGAATTGCTTAAGTCTAGGGGCAGGAACATCATCACGAATGGCCAACTTAAAATAGCCACAGTTGAAAATCGGTGCTTGGCTACTAAAGTTGTAGAATTAAGAGCCCAGTTAGCTGATCCCATCATGCTTAGCCATGTTGTATCAAGAGATGAAGCTTTTCTACAACTTCAGCATAAAATTTAAGAGGCTAAGTACGTGAAGGAGTCAATGATCTTCAACTAGTCCTTAGTAGAGGCCACAACCTACAACATCAAAAAGGACTTATTGGAGATCCATAAGAAAAATGTGGTTTTGACTAAGGACAACCATGACCTATGAAATTTTGAAGCTTGAAAGGATCAGATGATTGAATTTTTGAGAAAAAAGCAAGATTGGCTTGCCAAGGTAACCATGAACCTAATGATGTTGGCTATAGAAAATAGAAATCTCTTGATGAAGGAAGTTTGAGCTCTTACCAGAAATTAGTAATTGAGATCATTGCTTAGAGAAATGAGGCCCTCAAGTTTGAAAGGGTTAAAATCCACAACAAGGATCATGTTGGCCTTCTCAAAGAGATCAATGAGAAAGAGATCCAGCTAGTAAAGGTCAAGGCAAAAAAGATCCTCTGGCAACTACAACAAGGAGGAAACATGTGGTAGCCCATATTTGATGGATTGAACATGTATAACAAAGGAGAAATCCTCTCAAGAAATTGAAAATTGATGATAGGATGGAGTACATGGAGTTAGCCAACCTCTATTATGTGAACTTGTCAATGCTGACTACTAGAAGGCCAAGGTTAGAACTTGAAAAGAAGGTGAATAGCTTGTACCTTTTATATAAGGCTAAGTTTAAGCACCATAAGGACACAAAGTAAGAGCTAGAAATAACAAATGCTGAACTTGAAGTTCTTAGAGCACAATTCACAGATCAATGATTAATAGTTGAGAACCTATACAAAAGAATGAATGACTACAAGGATCTATAGAATGTTGTTAGAGCATTCAACATCAAATGCAAACAATTCACTACTTAGTTTATCAATGTTAAGGAGTTATTCCCTACCATGCCCTCTCTATGGGATGTTACTATACTAACCCACATTAGGGATGCTACGTGGACCATATATAATCCTTGGAGTAAGGAGGAGAAGATGAAAGTATTGCTAGATGTGTTTCATCTTCCACCAATAGTTGTAGCTGCAACATGATAGCCACAATCACCATGGCCTCAACCACAACCATTGCATGCACTAGAGGCACGAGAAGGTCCTTCAGCACCTCAAGAGCCTTCATCTCTTGGAACCGTCTAACTTTCTTCTCATCTTCAGCCACCAGAGGGGTTCAACTATCAAATTTTGAAATGGTGTTCAATTTTGTTTTCATGAACACCTATTTTTGAAAAAGTTTTAAATCTATACACTTGGGCACTTTGCATCAGTTTGAATTAGTGAGAGTTAATTAGTCAGTTAGTTAATAATATAATACCTTTCCAAATTTTGTAAAAACATTATTCCTCCTTTTGTTTACTCGAGGATGAGTTTTTAGTCAATCATGGAGGTATGATAAATCATTGTTGGTTGGGATGCATTGATGCCTACCTAGCAATGATGCATGATTTGATGCATTGATGCATATGCATTAACAAAGTGTTTAGTCTTGCCTATATAAATGTACACACCTATTGAATTTAAGGAATTCGTTCATTAATAACATAATAAAGCTTTTGCAATTTTTTTTGATAGTTAGAATATTTTCTAAGTGCCTGTAGTAGGAGTTGAGAAGTGTACAAATCTTTATTTGAGCACTAATGTACCTAGACACTTGAATGTGAATGACAATAAAGACAAGCTTCTTGATAAATATTGCATCAGTTGGAATTAGCATAATATTTACTTTAATGCACTTTATTGTAATGAAATTCACTTTCATGAATTTATTTAATTAATCAAATATAGATAATTAATTCACATAAGTACAACCACCTCGAGCATATATCAATGCTTGGAAATCTTAGTAGCATTTACACTTGGTAACCTAGTAGTGTTGCAACATGTTTAGGATGTGTACGACACGTGGGAATGGATGCTTATGTTAGGATTAGATTAAGGCATTGGATAGTTTCTAGATTAATTAAGAATTTAATTACTTTATTTTCACTCTTAGGATAAATAGATAAAAATATAAAATTTATACAAATCATGTGCCTTAGTTACACTTAACCATATCATTAAACCTTCACAAGAGAAACTGAGAAGACAACGATCACATCCTTGAGTTCACTACCTAGATAATGTATACTTAGAGAGCTAAAGTCTGTAGAATTCAACCAAATCAGTTAGTGAATGCTGGTGATTTGTATGGTTGGGCATAGGGACTAATTGTTGCTCATCATTGGTTATTATCATCAACTTTGTGCACCTTAATGAAATAATATCTAGAATTTTACTTAAATAAGAAATACCACCAAAAGGTCTATCCCTCATCTTGAAGTGCTTATTTCTAACAGAAATGATATGAGAGCCTAGAATAGATACAACTGAAGAATTCTTTCTTTTCAAGTTTTAGCAAAAATAAACAAATCAAAATCACTAAAGAAATGACTAGTATCTAAAACAACAACTTTATTAGCTAATGAACCTTCAACATTAAGGAAGCCGCATGTAAGAAAATAAAATATTTATTTTGGGGGATTTTTTCTCTTTTTGATTATTGCAACATATTTATCATTCAAGTAAGAAAATTTTGTTAGAATAAGTGTAATGGATAGGATGAGGAGGAATGAAATATTTTTGGTTAAAATTAAGAAATACTTATTGTGAAATCTTGTGATGTCGTGTGAAATGTATTGTGAAATAATTAATAAATTGAATTGTGAAAATAAAATCATTGAAAAAATCATTGTGAAAAATTAAAATTGGAATAAAGCTTAAAAATATGAGAACTACTAACTTTTACAATTATTTTAGAAAAGAACCATTACAATAGGCTCTTAGCACCATAAGGTAGCTCTTTTAACTACTTTTATAAGGAAAGAAAAAACAAACTCAATTGGGAGTTAAACTCAACATAACTAAGTTAAAGTCATCATAAGTGATCACTAACTACTAGAAAAAAATTTATTTTTTCTTAAAAAAACCTTACATGATAAAAAATTTACCAATCAAAATAAATTTTGTTTAAAAAAATTATTTAAAGTAGGATAAAACAATTTCTACACTACACAATACTCAACATTCCATCCCTTAGTGTTAAAATTGGCTTTAGAATAGCTAAATTAGAAACTTGAAGATCTTTCTTCTCATCATCTACTTTGCAAATACCAATCATGTTCAAAAGATAATCCATTCAATAATCTTGCAATGATTTAGTTAGTAAATCAGCTAATTGATCACTGCTTTGAACATGAATGGACTTAATTATGTCCTTCTTCACTTCATGCTTGATAAAGTAATATTTGATGTCAATGTGCTTGCTCTTTTTATGAATTATGTGCTTGTTGGATAACTAAATTGTTGTTGTATTATCCACCAACATGGAAATTGAAAGCTCAACTTCAAAACCCAATGGAGAAAATTACTTTTTTAACCACAAAACATGTTGAAGACATTTAGCCATAATAATAGATTTTGCTTCACATGATGAGAGGCTCACATTTGTTTGTTTCTTTGTCTTCCAATAAATAGAATTAGAACTATGAAAAATAAAGTAAACAGATTAATGTGTGATAATCTACATCTCCTTCCCAATTGACATTAGAAAAAACATAAAACTTTCCATCTTCATTAATGAACTAAATTCCAATATCATCTTTTCCTTTAACATATCTCAAAAGATGCTTGAAGGCATTAAGATGTGACTACCTTGGCTCTTGCAAAAACCTTGATAAAAATGAAGTTTCATATTCCAAATCAAGCCTACTATGACACAAAAATCTTAATGAACCAATCATACTTTTGTATAAGGAAGGGTCAACCAATGAAGTATCATCTTTCCTTGAAAGCTTCATATTTTGGAGAAGTGGAGTTGTAGCAATGTTGGCTTCCTATAGATCTTACTTTTCAATGATGGCCTATGTATAATTTTATTGATGCATATTCAAAAAATATTCTTCTTGATCAATTTGGATTTCTAAAACATATTTGAGAACTTCTATCTCCTTCATTCCAAACCTACCTTTCATATCATGCCTGAATTAATCATTTAATTTTTTAGATGTAGTCATAAAATTCAAGTCATTAACATAGAGTGAAATAATGATGAAATTAGAATTTTCATAGTTAAAGTACAAGGTAGGATCAAACTTACAACTCCTATAACCATTCTTGAGAAACAATTTATTAATTCTATGAAACTAAGCTCTTGGAGCCATACAACGATTTATTAAACTTGCACATCTTGTTTTCTTGTCCTTGAACCTCAAAACATTTAGGTTGATAAATATAAACCTACTCTTCTAATGTTTCATTAAGCATCCATTTGATAGAGTTTCATAGCTTTATGGGTAGTAAGGGAGACCATAATATTAATAGTCTTAAATCTAGCAACAAGAGAAAAATTCTCATCATAATTAACATGCTTCTTTTCAAGAAAACATCTTGATAAAAGTTTGGCCTTATGTGTAATAATTTTTCCAAATTCATTGTATTTGGTTTTGAACATCCATTTGGTATCAATGACTTTCTTTCCTTTTAGCTTGTTCGCCAATATCCAAGTTTCATTTTTCTCAATAGAACTCATTTCCTTCTTCATGGATTTAATCCAAACTTGATATTTGAGGGCCTCATTGACATTTGAGGGCTTATGTGCAAGAGTAGCATATAAAACATGAGAAATGGATTGACTTGTAATTCTTCTATTAAATTCTCTGTCTAACATTTGAGAAGGTGGATTGTCCTTTTCCACCCAAATTCTTGAAATATACTCTTGCTTCTTGTATTGGTCAAGCTTGTGAAACTCATCAAAACCTGCATTTGATTCATAAAATATAACATTTCTAGAGCAATACCACTTTCTATCAATTGGGATCAAAACATTTATATCCACACATTCTTGAATTATAGTAAAAAAACACATTTTCCCTCTATCATCCAACTTATCTATCAAATGATTTAGAATCTTGACATAACAAATACAATAAAAAATCTTTAGATGTCATAAGTTTGGAGGTTTATCATAAAAAAACTTATAAGGATTCTTCTCTCCATTTGATAAAGTAATAAATCTATTGAGCAAATAGGTTTCCATGTGGATTGCCTCATGCCAATAGTCATTCAAAATTAAGGCATGTTTCAACAAACATCTTGCCATCATGTGTAAAATATCATTCTTCCTATGTGGGTTTTTTTTCCTATTCAATATTCAGCACAATAATCATCAAGTTCATTTAAAACAAATTCACCACCATGATCTAACTTGATTGCCTTAATCCTCAAACTAAACCTATTCTCAACAAGCTTTTGAAAATTCTTGAATGTAGGAAATAATTCATCCTTCAAATGCAAAACATATGACTAGAATATTTGGAAAAATCATCAATTATTACCAAAAAATTATCTTCTTTCATTTATTGCAATTGTGGGCATATGTCCAACCACATCCATATGAAAAATTTCTGGTGGATGTATTTCTTCTCCATATGAGCTACATGTGGAAAGACCTTTTGTTTGCCTTTAAGACATGTATCACAAACTTCATTGGGAAACTTTAAGAACTTCAAAATAAAAGAAGCCTTAAATTTAACCAACTTCTCAATGTTTTTATAGGAGGCATGTCCAAGCTTCAAATGCCATAATCTTGCCTCTTCAATATTGGCTATAAATGCAAACTTTTCATCAACATGATTTTATACAAAATTAGCTCCAAGATAATAGATTTGATTTTTGAGTCTTGAAGGCTTGGCTATGGCCCTTCTTGGGTTTGAACTTATACAAATTTATCTTTAGAAAAAACCTTATTTCTCCTTTTCACCACCTGACCAATTGAAAGAAAAGAATTAGATAATTTGGAAACATAGAAAACATCATGAACCTACACTTAACTTCTAATTTTAAGGGTAATAAGGACATTTCCAATTCCTTGAATGTGGATCTACTCACCATCACCAAATTTGATTGTGCTCAAGTTGTCACTAGGATTATACTCAATAAAAGCTTTTTTGTGAGGAGTCATGTGGTTTGAACAATCACTGTCAAGGATCCATGTGCTTGAAGTGATATTATCAAACATGGTAAATGCTGCAAAATTTGAGTTATCTTGACAATATATAACTTATTTACCTCTATCTTATGATGTAGGATTTTCTCCTTCTTAAGTATCTTGAATTATGAAATTTTTAATGCTAGTATTTTGCTAACATCTTTCTTCATAATGACCTCTTTTTCAACAAAAGGTGCAACATGGAATTAATGAAGGTGATGCATCTTGACTTCCTTTTGGTTGGAAATTTATTCTACCACCTCTATGACCTCCTCTTTCTCTAGAAAAATTCTAACAACCTCTACCTCATGGTTGAAATCCTCTAAAATTTTAAGGCTTTATGTCATTTGAGTACCTCTCTTCTCTTGAATAGTTAAATTTCCCCCGCCTCTTCTTTCTCTAGTGAATCTTCCATCTTTTAAAGGGCCTAGAGCTACAACATAAGCATTATCATTTGGATATGAAATCTTCAATTCTTCTAAAGCCTTCAAACTTGTAATTAACTTATTGATTATATAGATGAAAAGGTCTTTTATCTAAGTAATAATTTTAATGGAGGTGGAGAATCTATAATCATTATAAAGAACTTGCATTACCTTATTTACCTTCTACTACATTGTGCAGTTGCAATTGTGCTCATCCAAATTTCTCAAAATAATGTGAAGCCTATCAAAAAAAAAATAAAAAATGAGAGAGAGACTCTCCACTTGTAATCCTCAAATTATCAAACTCGGTCATGTATTTCATTTCCTTCAACTTCTTGTTTACCTCATTTCCTTTGTACTCTTCTTGCAAGGTGTCCCAACAAGCCTTGGATGTATTTTTAGTAATGATTGTAGCTCCAATTTCCTCCAAAACATTGGCAAAAATAATCATCTTCATAAATGAATTAGTATTCATATCACTAAGAGCTTGTTCGTCTACTCTCTTGTCATTAGATTTGGAGATACAATAGAACCAAAGCTCAACATACTCCCATACTTTATGAACTTGGAGAAGGGATTTTAGTAGATATGACCAATAAGTAAAATCTTGAGAACCATAAAAAATAATATAACATTTTAGAATTTCTTTGATTTGTTTAGTGGCCATGAAAATGAATTAAAAGCTTTGATACTAATTATTGAAATAAGCATAATGCGTGGTATGAGGAGGAATGAACGCTTGATGATTAAAATTGAGAAATACTTGTAATATTATGAAATCTTGTGATGTTGTATGAAATGTAATGTGAAATAACTGAGAAAATACAAAATTGAGAAATTAAGCTATGAAAATCAAATCATTCGAAAATTTATTGTGAAAAATTAAAACTAGAATAAAACTTGAAAAATATAAGAACTCCTAACTTCTTCCATTATTTTAGAAAAAAAATTAAAATAGGCTCTTAGCACCATAAGGTAGCTCTTCTTATTGCTTCTATAAGAAAAGAAAAACAAACTCAACAAGAAGTTCAACTCAACATGACTGAGTTAAGCTCATCATAACTAACCAGTAACTATTAGAAAAAAAAATTATTTTTTTAAAAAACCTATATGATAAAAACATTTACTAATCCAAAGAAATTTTTTTAAAAAAATTATTCAACTTAGGAGAAAAAAATTTATACAATACACAATACTCAATAATTTTACCTTTAGCATAAGATTGCTTAAATTTTTGTCATTCTTCTTGCTTTTTTACATACTCTTTTTGCTTAAGCATTCATTAATTCAAATGTTCTATCCTTTCAAGATACTTTTGTTATTCAAAACCTTATCTCTTCCATGCCAATCAGCTAACTTAACAATAATTTGTTGAGGTTTATCCCCTTTAGGACCAAGTCTATTTGCACTAATTATTAGGAAATAAGAAATGTGCATTTGTTTTATAAATAAATCTGGCATTGCTTGCTAAAGATCCTCATCATATTCTTTAGGAATTTTCACAGTTCAAAGATTTTGAATTTTATCATGTTTTTCATCATCTTCAATCATTTTCTTAGTAATTGCTTCTAAGCCTAACTAAGCAGTTGTTATTTTTAACTCAAGAGAATTTAATTTTGACTGTAGATTATCAATATTTGTCTGAACTTGAGTTACTTCAACATTTGATAATAAATCTTTCAACTCTATACTAGTTGGAATGGTTTGTATGTTTTTGACCATGGCTTCAACTATGGATTCTAATTGCACAATCTTGAATGTCATGGAGTTCAAAGTTGCAACAATATTCTTTCTTTCCTCTCAAGAAATTGTAAGTCCTACCATTGAAACCCTACTTTTTATACTTTCTCAAACTACTTGAAATGGAATATGTTACTTTCTACTTAGCCTTGGCATACAAAACGCCAAATCCTAAATCATTGATTTTAATTATTCCTTCCTAGTTGATATGGTTTATGGCTTAAACCCTTGATATGTTATTTGACTAGCCTACACTTGTGTTTGTCCTTTGTATCTTGGTGCAACATGCTTACGATTTATATTTTTGGGTTTATTTGCATGGTTGATCTATGTACCTTATAATTACTTTTTATAAGGTAATATTTTATATTTTTATTAAATAATTTTAAGCATAAGTGTACTAAGCCTTTATTGGAGTTTTGACTAACTAAGCATCAAGTATTATGCTATAGTTATTGTACATTTACGTGGTCTTATAATTATTCAATATTTGATTAATATATTTTATATTTTTTTGGGGAAGGGGTGTTAGACCCTAAAAAATTATTAATAATGAGCAAAGAAAATTTAGACTATGTGACTCGTTTGACACTAAGAAGACAACATAGAAAAATATAGAAACAAAAAGAATTTTTAATTTCAGGATTATCTACTTAGGTGTACAACCTTATAATTAATACTTTGAAAAAACAAGTAAAAAAGAGTAATTGTTAGTTGGAAGGAAGCTCCCAATCTCTACATCACTTAGTTAGCATCTGTACTTGATTGTAAAATAACAAAATGATTCAAGATAGATAGGTGTGGCTTAATACAAATACTTGTTTGAAAGTAGGATTCACTAGAAAATAGTAGCACATCTTTTGAAAGATCTTCACCTCATGCTTATTATTAATCTTATGTCAAGAATATTTATCATTAGTTATAGTCTTTTTGTTGACACTAGTTTTAATCTTTGATTTAATAGTATTCTTGTCAAAAAATGAAAGTTTTTTTATGACGTATCTATCTAAGCTAATTAATACTTTCTCTAGGACTAGTAAAAATATACATAGGAGTTTTTATCTTCTTTGGATTTTTATTACCATTTGATTATTCTTATTGTTGAACTTAACTTAATTTTTCATATTTTTTTTCTATCTTCAACTTCAATAGGTTTTTCGTTTCTTTAGAATCCTCTGTCTTAACTAGAAAAGGATAAGCATTAAGCAAATGCCCTTCATGATGGCAAAGGTTGCAAGAATTAGGAAGATTACAATGTGTAATTGGTTAAATATAAGTCTTACTATCTACTTGTAATACCAATTCCTTTTTATGATTGAAAAAAATGATTTCAATAAAAAAATGTCTACAAAAATCAAAATTTGTCGAAGTAGATTTCTTAATGACACCAATAAGACTAATAATTTCATACTTAGCTTTTTGAAAAATTAATGGAAGATTACATAACTTAATAAAACATAAAACTTTAGCATATTATTTAGATTGAACATCAAAATCTAGAGCCTATTTACAAATGATCAATACTACATTCTTATGTATAAAAGATCTTATATCTAGGGCATGTTCCACCATTGAAGAATTGTCTAACCTGATAAGCAAAAAAAAGAAAAAAGAAAAAAGAAAAAAGAAAATCAAGAATAGTCCTTGGCATGAAGGACTTGGATATCATGATTTTTCATGACATTATTTAATTGTGAAATAAAACTTTGATTATGAGGTAGGTAATCCAAAATTTAAATGAATACATATTGTGATAAAAGATCAACAACTAATAACTCATATATATCATCAAGAAGAAAAAAATCATGTATTTTAGTTGCAGTAACATCATTGAAAGAAGGCATTACAAATTTTTTCTTACTATCTCGTAAATCTGCATTTTGAAAATTGATAGAAAGTTTTACATAGATAGAATAAGTAGAAATTGCAAAATTGGTTAAAGAAGTTAGATGTAATATAGAATCCCCATGGTGGACTTCTAGAGAAATTAGATCAATTGGAGAAAAATAAAATAAATAAAAAATAAAATTGCTAAAAAAATCAATTTTGTTGAAGAAATATATGATCTGCTAGAGAAAAATCACCTTCATCGAAAAAAATTAGATTTGCTAGAGAAACATTTACTTTTTTTTTTTAGTATTTTATTTCGTAGAATAATAGTATGATATAGTATCCTCTAGATGATTATATTTGAGTTTGACCTTAGATCTTACTTAGAATGTGGCTTTTATATAGCTTACAAGGTGGTACTTAAAAATACTTGGTGAATTAATATTGGGAATATATTACTTTTAAAAATGAAATTTCTATTTTAATTTTTCTTTTGGGCTTCTTCTATTTTAATTTTTCTTTAAGATTCATGTATTTGCTTTTAGTTGTGATTATGGCATAAGGGTTTTAATGCGATGAAGAGGTAAAATTGATTAGGAAACTAAATTGTAAATAGGTTATAATGTTTTTCTAGTTTTAGGCCATGGTAGGCCATAGAATTTACTAGTTTTAGGCCATGGTGGGCCATGTAATTTGTAAAGGAAAACACATTTTTTTAAATCAATTTTTTATTTTAAGATTTTTATGGATTTTTCTAGTTTTAAATTTTTTATGACGTTTTTGTATTTAACATTCTAAGAAAAGGAAAAAGGTATTCAAGTAAAAATGCAAAAAAGAGTAAAATTTAGGATACATGCAAATTGAAATTAAACATAAAGTAAAATAAAATGGTGCATACAAGTAACATGTAAACTAGGCTAAAAGTTTATAAGTAAAGATGGCCACATGGTTATAGGTTCATAAGGTAGGCAAATCAGGGGAACATATCATTTGTGCAAATGTTTTCTAATCTTTGAGAGATTAGGGAGCATATATGGTCTATTTTTCACAAGCTTGTATTCCCCATCTCCTTCGCTAATGATGTTGAAGGGGAGCTCTCCCTATAGTGTATTCCTAGATCCATCATTGTTGGTTTTAGCCTCTTCCACTCCATCGAGCTTCTTGACTTAGTGGCTAATAGTAGGAGTTTCTTCCTAAAATTCCACTTCTAACCCCTATTTTATGTCATTGTTGTTGACTACTAGAGGAATCACGTTGTCTCTATGAATGATTATTTCACCTTCATTGTAAGGTAGGAGAATTTCTTGGTGGATGGGTGAGAACAAAACTCATAGTTGAGCTAGCCAAGGCCTCCCAAGGATGAG
Organism: Gnetum montanum; assembly: GCA_015680685.1. Classification (NCBI taxonomy): domain Eukaryota; kingdom Viridiplantae; phylum Streptophyta; class Gnetopsida; order Gnetales; family Gnetaceae; genus Gnetum; species Gnetum montanum. Next base: position 339,840 of record MNCI01008066.1, on the reverse strand, counting down.
GTTGAATCTTGATGTTTCCTCCACTACAAAGAAGGTTGTTGTTTTGGGGAATTATTCCTGTTCCACAAAGTCTAAAGAGATAAAGCCTTTGATGGCAACACACAATCGATTAAAGAATTTAAGAGTTGATGTCAAAGTGTGCTGTATGTGTTCTTTTAGGTCCAAATGCTCAATGATGGTATAAGGTATTGATGAGGGGCGAGGTACCCCTACACTCAATCATATGAAATGAGCGTAGCATGCGTGATCCAGTCGAACTCTGTAGACTAAGTTCCTACACACCCCATGGAACACTTGGGGTTAATCATTTGTTGTCTTCCCAGACTTACTTGTAGTTGTCACGGTGTATGGTTAAGTAAGTCTGAGGTATATGATTTTTATAGTTTTTATGTTTTATGTCTCCTATGCTAACAAGGTGAAGGGTTGAGAAACTAACTAACTCTAACTAATGAACTAAGTCTAAACTACCTAGCGTCAGTATCCATTCCTACTTACCGTACACACCCTAAACCGATGCAATCGTGGCTACCAAACGCTAATCATCACTGGGATCACCACGCGTAACGCATGTGCTCAAAGTGGTCGTACTGAGGCACTTAACTAGGAGGAAAGGGTTGAGAGAATCTAATCTAGCCTAAGTGTGATGAGTGGCTGATTCCTTGACTAACTGTACACACCTTTGTGCATGACTACCACTGGGATTACCAAGAGCAGATCTTGAATACGCCACTGGGTTACCAAGTAGTCACACTAGATGCTCGTAATCAAGTCATACTCATTCCACATTCTAGGAGTTTAAGGGTGAGAGAGAGAGCAATAAATAACATCCTATTCCATGCACTGCAAGTTTTATCCAACAAGTTCATCTTTATTGCCTATACACAACTTGTGTTCAGGTTCAATGTTGCTCGAATAAAGATCCGTTCACTTTAGGACTCCTACTACGGGCACATGGAAAATATTCTATCTCTGGAGTGATCAATCTTCTAGAGTTTCCCTACTTCTAGCCCAGGATGAGGAAATAAGGGAGAGCCACCTCTTATTTATAGATATGATGGCACACCATGATATCGCATGGGACAACACGATATCGTGTATGCAATATTACATGGGATGCAATATTGCATATCATGACGACCACAATATCATGACCCATGCGATATCGCGTCTCATCATACCCCCATGACTAAATGAAAACTTGTCCTTGAGTTCTTTACAAAATATTGGGAAGGTATGGGATTATTGAGGTGAATGGAACTAATGGGATGACATGTGAATGGATCATCATTACAAGACTTGATAAAATTGGTGTTCATGAAAACAAGGGTGAACACCTTATTACATTAACATCAGGCCTTAGTTGGTAGCTAAGAAAGAGAGAGAGAGAAAGAAGTGTTGCTGCTACCAATGCCAAGATTTCACCTTTTGTTGTCCATCCGTAAGCATGCCATTGATCTTGCTTCGGGCATACTTGCTTCAGCACCGCTCCATTCCAAGTGTGTGCTCCCGATCCAATCCGTTGTTGTATGATCGCCATCTGCACACACAACATAATCATATATTAGCAAGGATAAATGAATCATTATGTAATTAATACCTTGCTTTGGTGTAGGTCCATTGGCTAGGTTATGGTATGGCTAATTGCGGATTTGAGGATGTATTAATGATGACTACTGAAGGTGTAGGGGTTGGGAAAAAATTGAAAAAATTGGGGGTAGGAGAAAATTGAAGAAATCGGGCCCTGTACCCCCATGACTAATCGTGAACCTCCAGTAGCATTAGAATGGAGAAAGAAAAGGAGTAAGAAAGATAGAGTAAAAGGGACAACTATGGCATTGATGAAATGGATGTCAAGATGGAAATGAACAAAATAATAAAATTAATTGCAAAATGTTAAGGGAAATAATTTAACTAATTCCCCACATAGGAATGTTAGTGGGTCCTCCCCAAAGTAGGCTCATGCCCTTAATGCCATGAAAAACCCACATTCAAAGAGTCTATAGGCTCTGGGAATGTCCTTTGGACTAAGAGTTAAAGAATTAATCATAATAATTTACCAAAAAGAAAACAATGCATCAACCAAAATATATACACTAATGATACAACTGGCAATGAGGTGAACAGTGGAGAGAAGGATGGAGATAAGAGAATGGAATGGAATCCCAAGAACAAGGTGGTGTACAATCCCTTGTGTGTGGCATGATTAATGTGACTTGGAAAATCTCATTCCAACTCCAGCCTCAAACAAACCACATCTTGTGACTTTGCATCAATGCATTCGGCTAATCCATCCTCTTGAAGAACAAGAATGTTTCCTCCGAGAGTCACCATCATTCCGGTGAAACAAAGGAGAGAATGGAAAGTGAGAAGGGCCTTAGTTAGAGGGAGCACTTTTGGTTCCATAACCAGTGCTTGTAGCCCAAGTTTATTTCGTCTAAGGGGTGTGCTTTGAATTCTCACTTTTTCACTTTTTCTCTTTTTTGTTTATTTTGTGTTTTTATGTGTGAGAACCACACCATGCAAAGACTTTGTTATTTTTATTGTCTCAGCTTCCAATAATTGGGTAACATCGAAACAGCGAGAAAACCCAAGAAGAAAACATCCAAGCACCCAAGAGAATGGCCAACACAAAAGCATCAAGTTCCCTTGAAGTCACACCCTTTTCAAACCTTGAGGCCTTCCTTAGTTTGAGAAGTGCCCAATCACCGATTCGTTAGAGTTCTTATTTAGAAGGAACTGTACATTTCCAAGCTGAG